>JAGJTL010000111.1:463274-485231 GCA_022063505.1 Calosoma granatense | reverse complement strand
TGTATATGCAGTCAAGGATTCAGACATTCTTATCAGTCACAAATGTTGCAGTCTATATATGAAGGGGGGCCGTGACCGATAAGAGTCTGCGTTATCACCTCACGCGAGGGCATTGCTGCAACAATAACCAATACAATATACGATAATTAAATATTTTCATTGCAAATTCAGCAGAAATAAGAATAGCTCTGCATGGACGAAAACAGATACATAACTACACGGATGATTTTAATTAATAATTCATTGTACAAAAGGGATTTATTTACCGAAATTTTGTATGATTTCATACCAATATCAGGAATACATAGAACAGACACACTACAATACAATATATATTTCATATTAATAATGGTACGATATTTTGTCTATGAAATACAATGATAATTTTAATTCATAAAAATGTGTATTTACTGTTTATTACTAATTCAACATTAACCCGAATCGCCAGTGTCGTTTAATAAAATAGTTCAATTTAAGTTTTCTAGCACAAAAGTGTATGCAAGGTAAGGATTATCATATAATACAAGAATATGTACACACATCCACAGATACATTTAACCTTATAAGTTGTCGTGCACGTATACGTACACATCCATACCTATAGGTTCTATGAAATATACTCGCATATACTTATATAGGTATGTACACACACAGAGCGAGAGCGAGCGAGAGAGAGAGAGAGAGAGTGAGATGAATATGCAAACAGCTGCTGCCAAGGCACGCTTGACCAAACCATGCGTCCATGTGCAGGCAGCCATGTAAATACTCACACACACACACACGCACAGTCATATGTACAATAACAAAAGAATAAGCAGATGGGTTAACAAAAGAATCATCCATACTACCAACATCAATATGAACAACTACACTTTGAAACAGAACAAGTTAAAATTAACAATGTTTTTTTTATAATTCGGATATCTAAATATTACGTCAAACGCAGACCGAAACCAAAGCAAGATATTAACATTTCCGGTTTAAAAAGATTTGAGTCGTATCTTTCGATAGGCGAATTTTGCTGGTGTGTGCGCATTTAATTTCTAACCTAATCAGACACGTAAACATTCATTAGTAGCGGGGTGGGGGGGTGATGCTACACTTTTACATAATGGAATATAAGCTTGCGCAGACTTGCGGATGAACAAACAAACGGACACACAGATCAACACACCTGTTACATAGTGTCAGTGGAAGAAGCAGCTGTCTCTCTCTCACAATTAAACTTGCATTTAAAACTCTAAAGGAATCTATTCCAACGAAGATAGTTGTAACATGTTTCGTAAATTGTATTTGGATAGTAAATTATAAAGATTTTTTTTTAGATAATTACTAACATACCTTCAGTACGAACGAATGTTAGGTGTAATAGAAAAATATTGAAAATCAAGTAGATTTTTTTTTAAATTATTGTAACTATAAAAATATTTCATTTTTTGTGCAATAAAAATTGAAATTAACAGTTATAAAGTATTTGAATACAAAGTTTTGACAGTCAATTAATTTCAAACCGAGGTAGAATATATTATTTTGTAACTCAAAAAAGGTATACTGCAGGTTGCAATAATATTCACATCTATTTTGTACTCATAATTTAACTTAAATTTCTGTTACTAATATGTACACATAAATATTTAACAAAATAAATAAAAACAATTTACAAACGTTTCAACTAAATATCATCACAGAAAGAATATTTATTGTTTCGCGTTGTTGATTACGAATATATCATAAATAAGATCAGTTAAATTAAACCCACATTTATAAAAAGTAAATACTTGACGCTGCGCGAGTAAACACACGTGTTTCGCTAGTTATATTATAGACATGTGTGATTCGCTCACCTTATGGTGTTGTATAACGGCTGAGGCTTTGCGTTTGGCGGACATGTTTCCTGATGTATCAGTTATCTGGTTGGCTTAGTGTCAAATTCAATACACGCTGCAACACTATTCCTGTCCGGTGGCTTGTTGTGTCATCGCACTCTGCTTTTCTAAACCGTGAGACACGCACACACACACACGCACGTATACACGTATCTTGTTGTATTTGTTAAATAGTTACGCGCGCGCGTATGTATGACAACGAGAACTGGCAGCTATCTAATAATTCACCGCGACTGGACACGGATGCACAGTAAGCGCATAGCAGCAGCGGCGAATAGTGTTTGTAACTCTAACTGTATATGTTAAATTTACTGTTGAGGTAGGTCGCGCGCTTCTTCGACCCGGCACACTTCTCTCTCTCTCTCGGTGTCTCTGTTTTTCTCTCTAGTACACTCGAAGATTTCACAAGAATACTTTGTCTCGTCAATTCAAAATGTGCATAACGAAATCTATTTCTCAATATACGGTATATTCACGTGCGTATTTCTTTTGTACGAGTCAAGAAAAACGTCGTGTTTCAACTGTTTGTTGTTGTTTACTTCAATACACAATTGGCTATAAGTTTCACTTGTTTTATCGTTGCTCGCTCACAGAATTACATTTATATTAACACACTAGATATATTCTATTAATCAGTTTACTTGATTAACACGTACATGTAATGCAATTCGTTCGCAATGAACTTGTAATAATCACACTCAAATGTCACAGCGCGCAAATGCAACCTCTCACTGTGACGGTCGTTGCAAGACTGAAAAGGAGTACCCCCGCCCACAAAACGCACCAAGCTCCCCACTACCAGGCATACTCTTCACACCCCCCGGAGCCGCGCGTCCCTCGCACACGGAGTAACGTGTCCATCCCCACTCCAGTGGGCACAGGTTCGCTGTGGTACTATCAAAGAGTTTCTACGCGCACCCCACAAAAACAGCAGTGGTCTAATTTCAGGTGTTGATACTAATTGTCAAGCAGATGATAACGATAATTGTCACTTTGAATTACAATAATAATTATTAGCAACAAGCGTAATTAAGCGTCTTGGTAAGTAAATTGATGGTTTCTTAAAGAGTGCGGTATCTTTATCGCTACAATACGAGTAATATCAAGGGAGTTGTATGCTATCACCTGTATATATCAACCGTGAAGGGAACAGTGTGTAGCGTAATTGGCGCGCGTGATGTATTTATAACTGTTGCATTAATAGTAATTATATATTACTTTACTCTCGGATTTCTAAAAAAGGTTAATATAAACTACAAATGTCATCATTCAATATTTACTTGTGTATTTTATTCAAATAGAAGTTATAAGAAAAAAATTTCATATTCAATGTAGTAAATCTATTTTCTATATGCTTGTTATATCCTTGATATCTAATTCTATAGATTATACATAATATCGGTTAAATAGGTAGTAATTTATTTATATGGATGATCCATTTTATTTATTACTTTATAATTGTATTGTGCATTGTTGTTCACTTAAAATACGTGTCATTTCTTTTTTTGTTGTAACTATGTTTATGTTAGCAAACAATAACAAAAGCAGTTAATATTTCAAATATTGTGTATGCTCATGGGAGGCGCTACTAGGACGTACAAAGACGACAAATTAATTAACCTAATGCAAAAGCATGTTGTACACCTCGGGACATTGAAAATAAGTCCAACAAGCGGAACCCCGAAAGGAAGAGAGAGAGGGAGAGAGAGAGAGAGAGAGAGTGAGAGGGAGAGAGAGAGAGTGAGAGGGAGAGGGAGAGAGAGAGAGAGAAAGAGGGAGAGAGAGAGAAAGAGAGAGAGAAAGAGAGAGAGAAAGAGAGAGAGAAGATTGCTACTAGCTAAGGATATAAAATAAGCAAAGATCGAGAGAATTTTATAAAGCAACGTTCTTCGTAGAATTATGTTTAAATTTAGAGAAAAAATTCCGGAGAGAATTTCAGTCAGATAGCGGGGGGGAATGGAAGAGAAGGAGGTGGTGTAATAATCACAGGTGACGTCTGGATGTGAAGACTATGCAAGCAAGGTATGCGAGGAAGAATTGGGATGAGGAGGAGGAGGAAGAGGAGGAGGAGGAGGTGGTGAGTTTGAGACGCGGGTGCACTGTGTGACTCAATTATGTGCATTTCGTCGCTACGGCAAGCACCTCTATTATTACGACAGAGCGCACGGAAAAAAACACCCTCCCAGTTTGTAGAGGTGCAGTGACTCAGCCTGATCGACCATTAGGCGACTCTCCCCCGCCCCCAACGTTGGCGCCCCTCTACGCTTACAGGGGCGCACTAGTCACTATTTGTTAACGTACTTACTTATAGCACGGCTACATGTACAATATATATTGTTAAGATTAAAACAAAAATATCAATTGTATAATTATAAATTTCTACAATTCTTTTCCAACAATGCAAAACTAGATTTGAATGTAATAATTCCAATAATTACTTATGTAACTGATTGCCGATATTAATAATCTTGAAATCATGCTCATTTATTATCATATTGAAAACAGATATAGTTCAACTGAATCTAATATGAAATTATGTACTGTACTAAACATATTGAGTGTGTCAGGAAATTGTGTTATAAAGAGAATCCAATGTCAGTATTTTTACTTACCGATTTTACATTCCCTATTATATTTAGAGCAAAATATCTAATACAAATGTTGTACAGAATCAAACAGATATTCAAAAACACTTATAGCAAACACAAAAATACAAATTTACACATGTAAAATATAATTCAATCTAGCAAATATATGTATGTACATATATTTGTAAATTCAAGTTAAATTTCTATCATTGAAGACAGAATAACACTATGCTTGTATGGAACAGTAGCTAGTAGCTAGTAGTAGTATAGAAATGTACGTGTGTATTGAACCGAATCCGTTCCTGGCGAGTCCCATTAGTACTCGGGCCGGGTGGCCGCCCCCTCGAGCGGTTGTCAAGGGGGACTCACCCACGCCACGGCTGTGCCCACTCCCCGGGCTTGGCCACCACGGGGACACATGAGTACGCGAGCGTGTAACGCAAGGCATAGCACTGTGCACAAACTAGACACACATACATACATACATACATACGTACGTACGTACATGCATACATATTACATATGTACATACAAGCATACGTACATACATACATACATACATACACATACATACGTACGTACACGCATACATACATACATACATACGTACGCACATGCATACATACATACATACGTACATACATACATACATACATGCATACATAAATACATACATGCATACATACATACATACATACGTACATACGTACATACATACATACACATACATACATACGTACGTACACTCACACATACATACATATATACACATACATACATATTACATATGTACATACAAGCATAAGTACATGCACATGCACATATAGATGTTATATTCGACAATGAACACATACACATCCATGTATACATACACATACAACTGTATATATGCACACACACGCACATGTATACGTACACATATCTGTGGTTAGTACATACACGCATGCATACACCAGGTACGTAGTTATCTATAGAAATACGCCAGTACATATACATACAGTTACTCATATACTCGTACATACATGTACATGCACTCTCATAGTAAGCATTGACATATAATATATTATGTTTAAAATGAATATTTCTATACCATATTATGAATTTGACATCAAATATCACTTGATTATTATTGAAATGTCATATTTACAACAAGTTTTTACTTGTACAATATTTAATTTTGCAAAATCGCTACAAAAACACCTATATTACATATTTATCACATATTTTGAAAAATCGGTTTAATTTTGTTTACACTCAAATACCTATCTTTTGTAAATACGCAATATTTATAATATGCATATATTAACATTTATTTACTAGTATGCAGAGTCGGACTGGCCCATTGGGAATTTCCATCTTCGTCCGAATTTACAAATATTTCCTCTGCGCTCGGCTATATTAAAAAAATCTCTTCTGCTGAGCTACTTTTCCCGGGCTTAAATTAATTGTCAGTCCGGTCCTGTAGATATTATTGTTTATAGTTAAAAACAAAAACAGAACATTTATGTTCATATTATTTATCAACTGTTTACTTATATGTAAACAAAATATGTATGCATTGTATGTAATTTTAAAGACGAGCTCACGAATATGCTAATAATGTATCCGACATACACTGACATATATAATAACAATGTCAGTAGTATGCCATAGCCATACACGACCTTCAATTAATGATTTTTTGTAACAAAGGAGCTGAACCTAGCAAATACAATTAATATCACTGAAGTCGTTATCTTTTCCTAGCAAGTATAAACCTGTATAGATTGGATAATTTATTTATCAGTGTTGTAAATGTCTGCCGAGTTTAAATGATACGTTATTCGTTGTCAGTTGAAGATAATAATGTTGTAATGTTTCAACATCTCTTGTCAAATGAGACAGAACTGTGAAATGTAGAAAAAAGAGTTAATTAGAAATGTCTTTTACACGTTCAACTATTTATGTAAATATGCATACGATTATATATAACTTAATAATATATCAAAATGATGGTTTGATTAAATATAAATACCAATATATTAAATAACTGGTTAGGTAATTACGCGTGTGTGTGTGTATGCCAGTATTTGTGGGCTACAGTTGCAATTAAAGTATCCTATATTGTGTCCGCCGTCTAACTCGAATCTCAATAACGAGAAAAATATTAAATTTTAGCGCTATAACGCTAGACTTTTATCAGGACATAAAAGAACAAAAACACCAAAAAGGAACGAACGATAGAAACGAAACAGCAGATAGTGTGGGGGAGCGAAAGAGCCGTAAGGAAGAGTGGCGCGGATGTGTGTGGAGTGGGGAAGGGTGGATCAGGCACAGTACACGACTGAGTTCGTGGTTTCAGCCGGATCTGTAATTTCGGAACGGACAGGCGGTGTAGAGAAGCATCGAGGGTGAGTAAGTCGGTACCCGGAGAGGCGGGCAGAGGAGGAGGGCTGTGAAGGAAAGGGATTCCAAATCAATCCTTTGTCCTCAAGAAGGGCCTTGTGAAGGGTCCGGAAGGCTAGAGCTGTCACATGGCTGCGGACAAAGGCAAGGGCCGGAGACTCTGTCGATATAGACTGACACGCAAGCAAACATCCAACTCCCGCACACCCAGCCCCCTCCCACTGCTGGCTGTGTGTTCTGGCCGCTTTCGCCTTTACCACAGCCCCCTTGTCTACGACGGACAACTACCCTTCCACACACACCACCCACCCACCTACGTTACAACTCCCCCCTGCAACTCACGGCATTCTTACGAGTGACAACAGACATCCACGACACTGCGACGGAAAGTTCCAAATGTGAAATGAAAAAGTTCCATGCACAATAGTAAAACATATTTTATAACTCGTACAAATTACTTGCAAAGGTAGCAGCCATGATCAACATGTCATAAATTAGTTAAAAACAGAATGACAATTAGTATTACTAGCAAATATTGCTCTAGTTACAGATTATCAAGAATAATATAACGTGATAGAATAATGTAATAGTTATTCAACATCATTTAAGAATATATTGATTTCATTAAAGAAAGCGTATACTCGTACATTAAGACATTAGCGCAAGGTGTAATTAAACATGAAATTAGTATTTACACAATTACACGTACAAAGATTAAGTACCAGTTATAATGCATGTATACTCAAGTACATCATGAGAGCAGTGTAGTTACTATGATGTATTAATTATCTACTGCAATTAGCAGTTAACTAAATTACACACATGTATTTGTCAATCATTCATTCTCATTGATAATGATAATTACAAGAAACACAGATCTTTTGACAGATATTGTTTAAATCGATATAATTTCTTCTCCCTGAAATACTTCTTTAATTAATTTACCTAAATATCGCATTAGTTCTCATGCGTCTTAGTTTTCGAAATGAGAATGTGAGAGTAATTTTTTGGTGACAATTTACCGAATCAATAAAATACATTGAGACCTTGAGTAGAAGAATAGGAGGATGGGCGAATGTGCGGGGTGGTGAGGATGAATAGATGGTGTGTTACATGGGTGAGGAAGAATATACAGGAGATGATTGTGATACCGTCGTTATACGTGAGCAGTAGCATCTCGCGTGGTAAAGCAGGTAATTATTATACGAACCAGGGCCTGACTATACTACAGCTAGTTCCGTAACTATGTATATTCACCCCGGGTAAGGGAAAGTGGTGTACTTACTTCACTCAGGCCGAGGAGAGAGAAAGAGGATTTGGTGCCGGTAGGGTAGGATAGGGTGTGTGTGTGTGTGTGTTGGGGTGTGGTCCGTACGGACGGACAAACGAACGAACGAACGGTCGGTCGGATGGACGGACAGAGGCTCTCGCCGGACCCTGCGAAGCCCTCGTCACTTTGATAACACACGGTCTCTCTCCCGGCAGAGCTGAACGAGGGTGGTTTGCCCACGAAATACTCGTTCTCTAGATTATATACCTACCATACCATTGAAACATTGTGCATCGCATCACATTTCATACAGAATATAACAAAATCCTGTATTATATTTATATAAATCATACAGTATACTAGCAATTATATAATAATACTGTATTATTTTTATGTAAATCATACAGTATACTAGTAATTATATAATAATACTTGTATGAAAAGGCAGAAAAACTGAAAACAACAATCTGTTACAGAAATTAAACGAATGTTGTAGACAAAAATTATGATTGAATATAGATTCTTTTAAACAGTAATCAAATCACGTGTATTATCATTGTGAAGTTCTCGTTATTAGCAATAATCGGAGCTATTGGTACACCTTTTATTAGAAGTTAGCGATTGCTAAATTCATAACGATTACTAGATATATAATTTGTAATTTTGTACGTCACAGTCGCTTAGCTATGTGAAATGTATTCTATATTTGAATGCAAGAAATTGTAATTAGTTTAAGAGTAAAAACGTGATCAATATATACGGTGAATTAGTTAGTTTTCTGTAATATAAACTAAATATTTTATATTACGTATATAACTAAAACTAACTTACGGTAAGGTACTGTATATTGTTATTCGTACTACAGTAGATATCATAGAGTAAGCATTACTTTATCGCAGTGGTAGGACTACAGTGACAAACAGAAAGGCCGTGGGGTTCTGAGAGTGCCTCACGCACGGACTGCGGTGGCGCGAGCATAGCCCTCGGACCCGCATAATCCTCGCGTGCCACCACCGGACACTACCCGCACCCACACTACCACCCTCCGCCACCCCTTTAAACCACCCACTAACTCCGGGGCAGTTCCCGCAACCCCCGTCCCACGGTGCACGCCATCCGTCACGGGGATACATTAGCCTCATTTCCGGTCACAGAAAATTGGATGGTAGAATTACACACACACACACACACACATACACACGCACGCACATGTGCATACACACGCACATATGTGTACATATTAACAACAAGGTGACACATGTACGTGTATAGTATAGTGACATATGAACAAACTACGTACTGGAACACACATAGAGGTTTTTATATTTGTGTACATATACATATGCAATGGGATAGTAGGATATATAAGTACATACATGTACACACCTTTGAACATATATTGGTGATCTGTTATCAGCCGTGCATCCTACGAATGACACGCACACACAAATATATAACTGTGTTATATGTGGGTACAATTTTTTTGCAGTAATATCTAGCCAAAAGAAGAAATCGAAAAAAACAACTAACTAACAAAGAAAGACACGGTATGTCTTAGGCTGTTATATAATTATAATCATCAGTACAAAAATCAACACAGCTGGTAAATAAAAAACAAAACTAAAACCGCAAGTATTTTTTATAAAATCTCGAAATCTTTGTGTAATTTTGCTAAAAATGCGAACATTTGTGTGAAATTATATAATAATTCGCTACTGCCGGGATAAAAGGTCAGTCTATTTTTTTCGATATTGCTCTTGGATCAAATTTGAAGTCCCAACGTGAAATATAAAATTTATTTAATTAATTTTATACGTTATTCCTAAAGTATTATTATCAAGAAAAATATTAATGAACAAATTGCAATAAAAAATATGTATATTTTGTATTGAATTTTATTTTATTACATTTTTTAAATTTGTCTAATTCGAAATTCAAATTTTATACTTATTACCTTTTGTCCCGGCAGTAGCGAATTTTCTACCGAAATTACCTCTAAATGTTTGATTATTCATATGTCAGTATTAATATTGCATTGATTACTTAATTACATGTAAATATTAAGTATCTAAATTACTGAATGAACTTTCTCCATTACATTGTAATTAGCTGCAAATGATACAAGACAACGAAGTCTCTATTATTCACAGTTTATTTTGTATTTGTTTTTTGCACTTGGTGTCTTGATTATTTACAATATTACAGAGTAATTTAGTAGTCATTGAGCTATACGGGTAAAACAAGAGTAAAGCGACATTTGAAAATCACTACTTGCAAAGTGGAGGCCGGAAGTAGCTGCTTAAAAATTACAAAGAGTAGTTTGCGAACCCGCAAAGAGAGAAGTTCGTTTTAACGCGGAAACCGCGATTTCGCACGAACAACACGCTCGGCGCGCTATGGGTACTTTATTTTCATTGAAAACACAGGACCGGAGTTTAAAAAAATACAAATATAGCATCATGATATATCCCAGTTACCAGGGGGTGGAATATTTAAGTATTTGACAACATATTGCAGGGCGAGTTGTTATTTTATATTTTAATTGTAATATGTGTTAAAGCAATCAAATGTTGTAAAATATCCCAATTATAAATATAGTAATTTGTGCTTGTTCATTAATCTTTATTTCTAGTTTTCTAGTTAGTAATGATCAAGTTAGCAATGCTGAAATATGTTTGTTATTATTGTGACAGATAGGGTAATGTTCACGTGTTTTTTGAAGTGCAACTATAGCAACAAAAATTGTAAATAACCGTTAGATAAAAATATTCAATAAAGCACCATATTACAACAATAAAATAATATGAAATAATGTATTTGGAATCTAAATAATCAACTTAGAAAACTAATACTGATTGTAAAATTATTTCATGTTTCTTTTTTTGCAATTTTAGATGGTACTACAAATGTATAATATCTTAACTAATTTACTTATAGCTAATATATAAATGATCTGCTTCTTATACATACATATGTAGGCACACATTATTTATATGTTGTAGTCGCATTATGAAATACGGCTTTTCATGAAAAGCCTGGGCATTTCCTATCCTACCCTAGTGACATCGTATAGGTGTGTTTACACTCCTTACCCTACCATACTCATCACGAATCACATATCCTAGTGTGGCGTCTACATGAAATGCCTAGGCTCTTCATGAAAAGACGTATGTCGCAATGAGACTACGACATACCTACATATAAGACTTTTGTCAACTTTGACAAATATTATCCAAACATGCACACGCGCACACACACACACTGTGTAATATATACACGTGTCATTTGCACATCCATAGAGACAGAATGAGTGAGTGAGAGAGAGGTCTAGGTTCGGTGCCCGGTTTTCGTTGACCAGTAAAATGTACGTAAGAGCTCTCGTCCCCCGTCCCCCGCTCCCACCCCTCGGGCGTCTGTCAGCTGCGAGTTCAACAAGAGAATGTCATTCGGCAGATTGTGGTCGAGAGATAAAACAGTCGTGTGCGGAGGCCCCCGAGTACGAAGGGTCTGGCCTCGTACCGCAGTCTGGACATACCACACACCGACTTACTAAATCCTAAACCTTATATATCCCAGAATTACCTAACGTCATTCCCTGCTTAGATGGAAGCACAGTCACCGCCAGACCGCTGTTACCATTACGCGATAGTTGAAATATAGTTTACAGCTCTACATGTGTGATAAGGGTCCGGAGAAAATCCGTCTGACACCTCAACCAACATACACATACAGAGAGAGAGAGAGAGAGAGAGAGAGAGAGAGAAGAAGATGAACACCATTTGTTACTGTACCTCAATACATAATACCTCTGTGTCAATAATACACCCAACTTATTTTCTGTAACTAGAAACATGGACACGTCTCTTCACAGAATTCACATTATTTACTAAAGAAAATATATTGTAATTTATTGTTTAAAACAACGCTGATGTAAGATAAAAATTAAGAATGCTACGTCTCATGTAATACTTACTTGTTTTGACTAGACTAAAATCAATCTATCAAAAAATGCATGTACTACTAATTGTGCGATTTTAAAACGGTTTGTACGTTCATCTAATTGCTACTGAAAAAGAAATGTTTTCATCTTTACTTTGAACTGATTTACTAAGTCTAATGGAATGATATTTCGAAGACTTGTATTACGAGAAAGAAATATTTGCAAAAATATTTTCTAGACTAACAGTACTTACAGATTTCTTCATGATGATTTTGAGTATTTCACATTTAGAAAATGGTTTCGCACAAGTTGTAATATCTTTATAAATAATTACATTTGTCCTTACTGCTGTTCTGCATATTTGTAAAATCATATTACTAAAGATTTAAAAACCTTTCTAATTCTGTAAATTTATTTTTTTATCATTTTAAATATTGCTACGTAATACAGTCTTCTTTTATATGTGCAACAGTTTGACAACAAATTAAACAAAATAGTTTATATTTTTATTGGTCCAATGCTACCTCTATCGAACGTTGGAGAAAAAACATCTTGCATACGCATCACTAACAAATCCCATTCATAAATACACACACAGTTAGAGGTTAAAAATTCCGGTTCAATATTATGGCGTGTATTCCGTTCTAAACGTGTCCACACACACATTGCTCAGAGGTGCAAGGGCAACCAAATGTTATTAACATAGAATAGCAAACAAAACATTTGCATTTTGACGATCTGCGCATCCATGGTCTGATTAAAATTTCACATAATTAATTCAAAACAAACCAACAGCTAAATATATATACGTTCGTATCCACTCGTATTTATAACGTATACACACCATAAACATAACAGCGCTCTGCATTACCGGCACCCGTCTGCGCACTGACAGAACTGACCAATGAAATGTTAGATGCCTGCATCTAAAATTATTGAAAATTGTTAAGCAAATCATATAACCTAACAGTCATCGTATAGTATTTTCTGTAGAATTTTTTTCCGACTCAAATACAGAATACAACTTGTAAATCCACAATCATCAGCTCAGAGAACGAATGAATGAATGAACGGAATGCAAAACTAATATACCAGTAGGCTTGGTTCATTTACAGAACGTAAAAACGTTTACATTACTTGATTTATGGCAACTACTGTTGGTATATAATTATGTCTTTAACATTCTTCTACTGTTATCTTGAAATCAACAAAAAAAAAACAAAAGTAATGCCTGAACATGTATCCATTGTTTTATAAAACTACTATTTATTAACGTACTAGTAATTATTATCAATGTATCATTGATGAATATGTTTACAGTTACGTAACAATATACATGGTTTTGAGAATTTACTTGAAAAATGGAATACAGAATCTAATTTGTAATGAAATACAGGGTATATGCTTGAAGCAATACATTTTAGAAAAAATGTGGTATAAAAATATTTAGTAATACGTTTGGGTAAGTAGCTGGTTGGAAGTGTGTGGTAATGATAAAAAAACAACAACTGTGGTCTTAGAATCTTGGGTTTAGGTTGTTCATTCATCAACAAGGAACGCTAGCAGATCGAGGGACAGAGAACACGAAGGTTCGTTCTGAAAGTCTGACGAATAACGAATCCTGCCGGGCGCGTTTCTGTTTATATTCGAGGGTTGTATTTTGACGTTAGCAGACGTACAAGCGAACGAAGGACGACGCTGTGATCAGGTCAGGACTCTAAGATTAATTTTCCTTTCTCAAAAAACATAGACCAATATTACACTTGTAGGTGTGGTACAGTCATCATTTATTATTCAGTAATGAGCTTCTTTATTACACATATTTGCATTATAACTTTTCAATTAGTTATTAAGTTTTAATATTTAACGTCATTCATAGTTGTACCTTACAGTACTCGATTTGGAGAACGTAAATGAAAAAAGCAATAGTTATAATTAATGTTTTTCATCTGAGATATCTCGACAGTACTGTACAACACTGTGTAGTACATGGTAAGTATAAAATAGTAACATTGTGAAATGTAGGACGTCCACTTGTCGAATATGCTTCGTGCTTGGTAGAGGTATAGTTACTTTGTAAATGTTACGGCCCTGCTGGCTCAGGCTGTGTGTCGAGTGGGCCTTGTGGTATAGGGTCGGTGTACGGAACAGGAGGAGGTTTTCCCTCGGCGTGTAGAAGGCCAAGCCCTCTCACCCTATCCAGGGCGCGTCGGCGAAGGATTGTGAGTGGGCGGGTAACACGCGCACTCGGACTGCAGTGATGGTGTAAAAATGGATGAAGGGAGGGGGAGTAGAAGAGCTGGTGTAGGAGTAGACAGGGTTGGGTAGAACTGAGACTTCCACGGGTGACCCTCATCCTTCCTTACATTCGGCTCTTGGCTTGCGGAGAAAACGACGACGTCGACGACCGTACTCTACCATCAGCTGGGGCTACGGTTCACTTGGCGGAGGGTGTACGAGGGGTGGACGGTCTCGGACGCCAGCTACTAACTAATATAAGGTTTCCACGGGGGGGTGCAACCAACGTACTGCTGGTCGGAGGGTACGAACACCTCCGACTATATATACAGCTACTACTAGATGGATCAATACACACACACACACATACACCGACCAACCAACCAACCAACACTTTCATATAAAACTTTTCAACATTTTTATATACACATACGCTAAACTATCAACACTAAGAATCTATGTATATATTAAGTTTAGAAGGCAACACAAGAAAAATCATAGGAGTATGTGATTATCAGATACCATCCTTATAGGTACAATATCAGTGCAAATTAATCACTTCTGCTATCTTCCATAGCAAAAAGGAAACACACATTCATTTCAAACAATTAGCATATTATTAGAGAGAGAGATATAGTATATTATCCAAACACAAAAACAGTTTGGCAAACATATACAATCACTTATAAATTTATAGAATGATTCTTGCTAATATTTATACATGTTAGTTGAAAGCATGTGAGGAATATTTGTGTTACATGCACTAGACAGGAACATATTTATTAAGTACACTTATTTACACCAATTTAATTGATTAGGACATAATATTTACTAGTGAATTATTTATTACAAAATTAATGATAACTGCCTGCAATGCATTGCAGGACAATTAATATTCTACTGCTGTGATATATTTTATTAGTATTTTTCTACTCATCGTCCTTTAGTCGATGAGTGTTCGGTACAATGTCTGTAGCATCCTTCCGATTTCAAAAATTTTTAATAATATAAATTTGGTAGTCGTATTATTTTTTAGTGTACCAAATCTTGACATCAACACATTTATTTTTTTTACAAAATCAAACTGAAGTAGTCGTTGCATAAAAAGATATTTAACCCTCGCTTATATATATTTTAACATACATAACTGATTATGTAAAGCGACACAGAGTACATTTTATAACACTTGATTCTAGTCCAGTTACTGTAGGTTTATGATTTGGATTTCTTTTTCATAAAAAGATTTGCTTTTCTTATCGCAACAGTGAATTGCAGACTAGCAGAATGCAAGCAGCAGCAGCACCACTAGCACCGTACCGTTAACGGAACGAATTGCACCCCTTTCAGGACGATCATGGCGAGACATTTCTGCGTGCCCGGAGTTATCGGGGCCCCGGCTATTAAACGTTAAGTGCCCCATAAAATGGAACCCATCAAAAGTTGTCTTGGTTTGCAGGCCCGTGTGTGCACTGTGCTCGTTTAAATGAACGTTTAGGACCCCAGGTATGTGAGATGGAGCCTGCTCGCGGATGCATTCTATACCAGAATACTTGTCTCTATCTCTGTATATATATATATATATGTAGCTGAGTTAAAATAAAATTCTCTTATAAACAAATATTACCAAAATGTACAGAAGTGAACAGACACAAAATAGCATTATAATAATTGTTGATGCAATAGCGAATTATAGTGATTCTAACTGATACCTTTGTAAGAACAGGGTGTCATGTCCAAGTGGGTTTTATTAGCAAGTAGAAAAGTCTTCTGGCGCTGCACAGAGTGGCATTAAAGCAAAATAAAAAGAGCTAATAATAAACTGCGAACCAATCACCGGATAGGTATAACGATCTATCGTAAAACGAGGTTATGTATCCGTACAGTTCAGAATGTACCATATATACACACATACACACAGGGTATACATATACTAACACTACTGCTACTGGTAGCTAGTACTCTCGTACTATTACTAATACTACTACTACTATAACTGGCTGTGCTATTGCATGGCGTTGTAGACACGGTAAGAGTACGTAGTGCTGGGTATAGCGAGAGATGGAAGCGTGTAGCGTGGGTGAGATAGGAAGAGAGGTTAAGGAGGAGGAGGAGTAAGAGAGAAACGGGTGGCAAGTATTGGGATGAGTATCTCCCCGGGACCACCCCAGTTCCCGGTCTATCCTTCATCAAGTAAATTGCAGCAGCAGAGTCGTCGTTTCGGATATCTGGCAGGTCGGTGCCGCGTTGCCGCCGTCGGTGGGTGGTGGGTGCTCCCGAGGGCCCTCACTGACAGCGAACCAAGCACGAATAAGGTCTCCCGACACGGCCCCCTCGATAGATATCAGCAGCAGGGGCAGGCAAGGAGAACGAGCAAAGCAAGCAACCAAGCAAGCAAGCAGAGAGACACACATACACACACACTTACACTGAGTGAACTGCGTCGTACATTCGAAACCAAAGAACACTGTATCCCCGATATAACACATACACACACACACAGGCACGGGGACAGACATGCAAAGAGAACTAAATAGAACACGCAAATATTGAACTACATTGCGCAGTTTTGGAAATTTGAAAAAAATACAAATATGTACCAGGAATATTGTTTAACTTGTAAAATCAACTGCGCGTGTTTTTTAAAATGTTTTATCCCTATTATGTGATTGTATGCGTATCAGTAATTCTTTATATATAAATGTTTTATATCGTATGTGGTGAATGATTGTAAAAATAAGGGTTTGCTACCCGCGGTAATGAGAAAGGCGTGACGTTATGTATGTATGTCATCTCAAAATAGATAAATATAAAATTAACATTTTCGTTCTTGACGATACAGCGAACATTTGGTTCGTTAATATTCAGTATGTAATATAATACGCACAACATAACAGTATACGTTGAATAGTTTGGTATTATCGCTAGAGTAGCATCTGTTTTGCGACAGAGTGTACATACATGAAGGTATGGACGGGGGCGAGGGGGCCACGCGTGCTAAACATCAGTAGTGCTGTGTGTGTGGGTTGCACAAGTTGGCGGGGTGCGGTGAAAGCCACAGAGGGTTGTGGGGGGTGAGGTGGTAGTAGTTGGTTACCGACTGAGTACCGTAGTACGAGATGGTTAGGTAACATGCAAAGGGAACGCAAACTTTGCCTGAATTTGAATTCTGAAGAGTCGCTTCACTCTCTTCAGACTTCCTTACCTTACTACAAGAGACTGTCCAAGTTCTAGTCAACTGTCTCCTCATCCTCATCCTCCTCACTCCACCTCAACTCCCAGCCGCCGTGGTTGTGAACTACTGAATTTGTACTACGTAAATAATTAGTTTTAGACGAAATGGAACATGTGGACAACAGCAAACTGTCTCTGTCTGTCTGTATGTGTGTATGTGTGAGTGTTTACAGTTCCAAAAGTTACTTCATTCAACACTAATACATCACAGGCATTAAATTTGTTCCTATATTCTCACAATGAAACAAAAAAGCGAAAAAAAAGTATATACACACGTAGGAGTTATTGCATTTTCTCTTTTTCTGATATTAATTCACCAGTACGATTTGTACTGCCTGAAATGTAACCTTAAAATATGTAAAATAATGCATAATTTTAATCAATTTAAAAGTATAATAGTGTCAAGAAATTACTTATATTTATAATACATAATCGAAGGAGTCACTTCCGATTATGTACTGTTACTGATTATTACTATTTTTGTTTTACAGTTCACTAATCTGTCATGAAAATGTGATATTTAATTAGTTTTCTCGGTGCATAAAAGTATTTTAGAAATAATTATAAGGTTGTATTATGCATTTTTTAATTAGAAGCAACTTTTTCAAATTCACTTTTTCTCTAAAATGCACTGGGAAAAGGATATTCGCACATTAAAAAAAACCGTAAAATGCTATGTTCGGTTTTTTTGCAACGCCCGGTATACATGTCTGAAACAGTGTTATAAAAAAGAACAAAATTCACTTGTACATATAAGAGCAATGCTGCAATTTATAATCGAATATAACCTTACTATTACAATAATTACCGTATTGAGATTGGACAGATGTAATATACATATTGTTACATGTAAATTGTATGTAAACAGATATGTAAGATATCTTCTGTAACATATAGGTTAAACAAGATAATTCTACTGTAATCGGATACAGGCAGTCAAACTGATTTATATACAGGGGAGCGAGCGATTTAAATTCGGAACTAATGCGCATAAAATTCACCAACGTGTTTAGTGGCAACGGCTGGCGTTACAAGGAAAATAAAATTACGGAATTTCATCACCTAATTTGTCATTTGTGATAAATACGGGGGTGATTTCTTGAAAACACTTGTTATAATCAATATTCATACATAATATACAGAGATATAGTACATATATGTTATTAATGTACCGTAATAAATGTGTCATTATACAAATATGTATATGTGTGTATATAATACAATTTAGAATAAAATAATTATAATTTGTACTTTCTTCGCATATGTAATATTTGTCAACACCGTATTCTATTTCAATACAATTTTTAAAATTTGATAAAATATGTTTATCAAGGCACGGTTTATTAAAAATTGCAGTTAATAACAAAGAATAAACATAGCTAACATATGTACAATACCGCAATAAATTATCTTGATCAAGTCTGTCTGAAACAATAGATGTATTCATTATTCATTTAGATTTTTGTACAAGTAAATGTCATTTGACAAAACAATGACAAACTGCTAGTACGAACATTTTGAGTAGCACCTACACTATATAACAACAGAACAACACTATATAGTACACACATAGAGAGAGAATTCTCTCACCCACACCAAAACAGTGGAAACATTCGGATAGGCGGCTTGTGTGCCTGTCCACCCCCAGGCCGCCGTTTGATCGATAATGTCCACCACACACACACACACACATACATACACAGATAGAAATATAGGTAGCTCAACCCTACAGCCATACCATATAAAACACACACACACATGTACACGTATATATACATGCCACGTATATAGGCGAGTATGTTATTCGAGCCACCCCCAAATGCGGTATGTAGGGTTGGGCTGTGCGTAGAGTGAGGCATATGTACGAGTGTGTGTGTGTGTGTGTGTTATGAGGGTGAGTAACATTATCCTTCCATAACGAACCCCTTTTCCACAGGAGCGTACACTCTGTTTGATGAGGAGGCCTCGGCAGGGTGTTGTTTGCCGAAAACATGTACCTTTGCAATTATTTTGTTACACACACACATACACTACTTTTTTATTATAAAATTGAGTGGATGAAATTTCTCGCGTATATATTAATTAGAAAGTGTTCGAAATATATAAGTTATACCTTGTATATAAAATAATAGAAAATTATTAGCTGCACGTGTTTAAAACATTTAAAAAATTCTTAGCAGTTGAAAATATGTCAGGAAAATTGAAATATTGTTTAATGAAATTATATTGCCTCCAAAATAGAAAACATACATTTAATTAATCAATATATTAACGGAATATTTAATTAACTATTAAAGAATAAAAATTAGTAGATTTTAAAATTAAATATAAATTTGCAACGAGAGGTATCAAAAATGTATTAACATAATATTCAACGAATAATATTAATAATATATACATATATTATAACTATCTATACTAACCTTACAATACAATTTAAAAAACATTTAACACGAAATTTTGGTCACTTTTTAGGTTATTTTTTTACTTCAATCTGTTATGTAACATTCAAGTATTGATACCGGAAATACACATCAATAATTGAAACCAAAGAGATATGAAGTTTCCCTATTTTTTCCGTAAAAGCGTGACTAAAACAAAATACAACAACAATAAAAACTTCGAAACCCACAAAAAGATTCAAAACCCACGAGAATAGAAAAAATCGTATGTTCAGAGTGAAAAACATTGTGTTTTTGTTCTTTACAGGGCACGGAACAAAATATTTAGGTGACCGACAAGGTGATCTATATATGAATGATGATAACCGAGACATATCAACATACATTATCTACATATATGCATTAATGGAATTATTAGTTATACATTTATGATTTAACGATACAAGGCAGATAGAATGACACGCATATAGCTTTAGTATTATGTTTTCTATTTTTCTGCTAAATCATACTAAATAGCATGTAAAATGATTTTATAATCAAGACAGAAAGATATTCTGCAAAGATATATCCATATAGGCGAGTTATTATATTTTACTAAACAAGTATATTAATAATAGTTTCTACTACATACTCGTATCTCATTTTTAGAAATTTATAATCAAGTAATCTTGTATAATTCTTTCATTAGGAAAATCACAATAAGTTTGCATTAGTAAAATCTATCAGCGATGATATAATATTTAATGGTACGTATATTAACTTAAACATAAAAGGCAAAGCAACAATCGTTCAGTTTTGGTCTTTTAGCATTCGTAAGAAAATACTGCAGCATACAGATAGAGAGAGATGAGGAAAAGGTTGAAAGGGCAAGGGAGGGAAGGGTAGATTGGTGAGTAACTGGAAGGATCGGTCTAACCGGGAGAGAACTCTAGATAAGCTCCAACCGAACCATTTTCATCACTGGCCTCAACATTAGGCTTTACTCTGCGTGTGTGTGTGTGTGTGTCTTAAGAGTAGGATCTCCATGTGTATGTAATGGATTCGCGCTATGAACAACTTCTATACGCCTCTAGTCTATACCTACACGTGTACGTGTGTGTGTGTGTGTTTGGGTCTGACAAAACCCTTCATATCTCAACACACAAAGTTATCCAGTGAAAGGTTCGCAACCGCCGCACCCTCACTGCTATCTCCGTCGTTGTGCTGCGGCTGTCGCAGAGAGTTTGGCTCTCTGGGTGTGGTTGACACAGAGCATGCACGAAGGACACTACTCTGACAAGGGACACCAGGGTGTGCAGTACACGCCTGTACTTCAACGAACTCCAAACGGCCAGCCGGGGGTCGGGAATATTACAGGGGAACGACGGACACTGGCCAAACCACCACGAACTCTCTTCCAATAGTCCGCTACGCCGATGTACTCTGTACTGGGCTGTGCTGGATCAACGCCAATGCCGGGGCCTCGGGTATTAAAGGATATTTCCACATGATACACACACGACGAGGTTTTGTTTTTTTTTTCTAAATTTATTTTGTAATATGAAAGACTTACTAATCGATAAACCGTATGGAATATTGTGTGTACATTCAGATTAAGCAATCTGATCGAATATTGTTACAAAACAATGTATATACTCACGGATAAAAGGATATGTTATGAATTTTCACAAAATCTAACTTTAGTTATATTACATATTGCAATTTGCATAACTTGTATTTTGACTCTTTGTAATGTAAGTTTACATATGTCACATTTCAATATCTAATGCGATATATTGGAATATTTTTCTCAACTTAACATTCAAATGTGCAGTATGTTTACTTGAACTTTCTTAGATTAATCCTTCGAAATAACAGACCCAAACACTATACATATACCTAACTGTGCCATTTATAACGATTATACAACGAACCCAAACACACGACTACAAACGAACGTATCCAGTTGTTTCACATGTTTTACAAATGGGATCGGACCATTTTAAATAGTATTTAGGATTAACTCGGCAGCTTACAA
>JAGJTL010000111.1:406563-427439 GCA_022063505.1 Calosoma granatense | reverse complement strand
TTTGTTGTGTAGCGCGGTGCATGTGGATGCGCGGAGTGGTACACGACAGGGTGAGTGAGAGCAAACAGCGCGCTCTCTTGCTGAAAAAGGTGCGAAGAGTTACGCGTCAGTAACAAAATCACAGTGAACAGTTGTTAGCATTAGTATTAATTGTTTGTAAAATAAAGAATTAAAGAGACAATAAATCAATACAAAACACTATTTTCTACCTATTAATTAACATGATTATTAATGAATTTGTTTGTATGAAAATATTTATTCAAGTTTCTACAGATTATTTTTCCGTATTTGTATTTTTCTGCAACAAAATTAAAGTTAATTTTATATATTGAAATTTTTATTTAATTTTCTGATAAAGGTTAAAGAAAATGTACGGAATAAATAATGCTGTACATATATTAGGTTATAAATTCTGTCGTTAAATACATTTGCAGTACATAATATGCTTATATTATAATTAGGTTAAGGTTTACGTAATTAGGGCTATTTTTCCTTGGAAGGCAACCGAGTTCTTATTGACGTCATTCTGAAAGAAGTTTTGGGAAATATGTCTCCTCAAAACATATATAATAAAACTTTATACTTTTTCAATGAAAATATGAGATACCACGAAGTAAAACAAGAAAATATTATATTTTTTTAAACGTTATACCTTCGCGTATTTACAATAGTAAAAATGTTGAACGACTGCTAACTACAAGCTTATATAAATCTAGGCAAACTGTTAGCGTACTTTGCTCTTTAAACAATAATATTTACTATTTGTTAAATAATTCCATTCAGTTCGTGTCTAGAATAACATATTAAACCATAACATGAATATGTATGTGAATCTGATGAAACACCTACGTATGTCTTGTCTTGACGTAATGACTATAAGGACCTATCAAATATCAACGATAGGTAAATATATAAATTAACAGGAAATGCAAGTTTTCCCGCCAGGAATTTGTGCTATGTATAATTTACTATATTATACCAGTATACATTTGCGTTAAACAAATAAAACAGTTTTAAAAATATCTCCAAAATCCTGCTGTCTCGGGTAGATCTATCCAAGCACTCGCTTCCACCCATAAAGCTAAATATTTTTCATGTTCGGACAAAGGTACGCGTTGTAGTTGGCCGACCGCTAATAAATATTAATATCTTCTAATCATAATTCATGTTTTGCGTTACATTTGCATGGGAGACTTTGTGTAAATTAAGAAAGTTTTATAGTCTGTATCGTGTGGTGCCTGCTGGATGAGAACATAAAAATATATTAGTTCAACGGCCCGAGCAACGAGCATCACCCGCCCAGAAAAAGGAGAACAGGATTAAATTCTGCCTACTTATTAAATTAAAACGTCCTTAAAAACGCTTAATTTTCTACTTCAGAACGTTGCGTTCAACCCTAGTTTACCGAGAAACGGATGCAAATTTCGTGTCGGCCTTGATGAGCATTTTTTTTTCGTTTTATTAATATGCTGGTTGCGCAAATATTGCTTTCTGAAAATGAAAACTTTGCTTGCTATATGTTTTGGTTAGTAGTTTGTGATGAAATATGAAAAAATTTAAATATTTTCTTATTTATAATGAAGGACAATATAAAATAATTCTAATTATTAGTCAAGGAAAACATTTTATTCCTACTAAAATAATTTATATTACGATTAAAATTAAAATAAAGCCATTTTTAACATTGCTATCGTTTCCAAGAATGGTAAATATAACGAAAGATACAATTACAATTGTAAAAATCAAAGGAGTATATCCTTTTTTATGTCTCTTTAATGACATTCCAGCCGTGTAGTCACGATTCCAATTAATTAAATCGTAATAAAATTCCATCGAATGATTTAGTTCGCTAGGACAGACAGGCTTTGCACTATAGAACAAACGATTTTTTTCTTATCGAGTAATTATTTCCGACAAATTTATAATAGTTGAGTGGTTGGCCGTGATGGCAGCACGCCAATTCGGTGTCCCCCTGCAATTTCTGGTCGACCGGTCGGGTTCGTTGTCGCACCGTATATTCCGTATCCGTACCCCCGCCGTCTCTGCTCACCGCCCCACTCTGGACTCTGCTTCCGGCCCAGTTTGACACGGGTGCTCCACCCCGTCTCTCAAGTTCTGTAATTACTCCGAAAAGGCAGTCGTTCCGAAGCTGTTTTTAGTCGTTCACTTGTCGCTTCGCATCGCCACCTTCGATATTGGATCGGAAACCGACTGGCGCCAATGTCAGTAGTCGTACCAGCACCGGCACCGGCACGTTGCTGATCTGCGGTATGTTGTGAAACACGTTCTATCGGAATTTCAACACTGCATGTCGATTCTTCTTCTTGGCCTTCTTCTTGCTCTTGGTCTTACGGAAACTCTGCGTGTAGAGGACGGCAGAGTGACTGAGTAGATGAGATGACATATATTTTCACTAAGCTTTCTGATGGAAGTCTCTTGTAGGATATTGAAGTTGGAAGAATATTGAAATGTGTTCAGTTATGAAATTTTATTACTTTTGTTAGTTAATGTTCTAACGAGTTTGTCTTTATACATTTTTTACATAAATATAACTATGAAAGTTTTAGGAAAATATTATTGCGTAAATAAATATATCGAAATGTTATTGTTATATTTCTGCGAAATTTATTTATAACTTACATATACATATTTTATGAACGTATTAAATGAAAGATAGAATATATACAATAATATACAATTGAAACGAATACTAATATACTTGTGGAAGATATTTTGTCCAAGAAACGACTAATTGAGGACAAATACGGCAACATTTGTCCAGCGTTTGTAAATGAGCCTTAGATTCTTCTAGATTTTCAGATTATACAGGAATATATCTTATGAGACAAATACTACATATAAATAAATTGTTCTTTATTTGTATATTGTTTATTTCCTGATTTATTAGTGAAAAAAGAAAATATGTTATGAATTATTTCTTCTAGTAGGAAGTATTTTCACTACATAATGAGTATTAATTCTTTAAGTTCTACCTTCTCAAATATATTTCGTATGTACCTGAATCGAAATGCGCCCCATAGTGAATATTTTGAATGATCTAAGATTTCAATGCACCGAAAATCTCGATTCTAAATATTTTATGCAGAATGTCAATTCTTAATTGACAATTATAAATATCTGGATCATAAATAACAATAACAAATAAAATAGGTATTTTTCATTTTGTCTCCATTCTAAAAACTGCAATCCAGAATCAAGCCTGCTCAAACATTACAAGTCTACTTAGCAAACATGAACGCTTACTATTCAGTAGGCTACAGTACGCATACGAATTCAGGCCCTAGTTTAGAAAAAGGCTTTATTGTCCTAGCTGGCCTGTGGTAAATCATAAGTACATTCAACGAAGTTTTTTCTTGTGCTTACAATGACATCTGACGTAGTAGAAACAAATTAATTGGGCGATCGCCAGGCCTTAAGAAACTGAAACCAGTCAACGCTACAATTCATTCGTTCGCTAGAATATTATCACGCATCAACACAAACGTAAATCGAAGAATCGAAATGTTGGCTTGTTGAGTGTTGCGGTGTGTGAGTGTGCTTGTTGCTACTTGATTCTTCTTGGATGTAGTGGTAGTGTGGTAACCACTCGAGATTGGAATTAATTCCAGTGAGATGTAAGAATGTCGGGCGCTGTGCGAGCGTTTATTTCCCCAGAGGAAGATCTCGCAATGATTATGTAAATATTTTGGGAAAACTCGGGCTGCTGTCGTTCGTTCGTTCGTTCGTTCGTTCGCTCGCTCGCTCGTACGTCTGTATGTACGAATAGGCATTTAAGGCTTACAAAGGCGTCTCTAATGACGAAGAGCATGCCAAGTTATTCTCGTAATACGTTATTTCCCGTACTTGTAAGATCTAATAAAAATATAAATTCCGGTATTATACCTGTCGTTTCCCATTCCGCCCTTGTAAATCTAGATTTTCTCATTTCGTCCACACATACATATGAAGAGTGTAGTGAGAGTCGCTTGCTGAAATTGAATCAATGTGCGCCGTCGCTTGGCTCAAGTGTACGTTTTCTCTCATACTTTTGACATTGCCTCCCGTCGTTCCCTCAAAATATACGTATATCTCGTGCGCGTTTTACTAAAGTTTTACGTCTGGTCTTCGTGATTATATTTCGAGTAGAACGAATACACCATCCAACGGCGGAGTACTGTAGAACTCTGAACATCAGCCTAGCACCAACAGCGCACAGTGAACAGTGCCAAGCAGAGCGGGATTTAGGTAACGTTTCCTTCAAGAGCTGCGCGGATTAAGCTGCGAGCTTCATTGTAAATCAAATAGTCTTTTGTAAGGTTAGACAGATTTAAATTGTAATTGCGTACTGCACTTTCGTCTTCTTCTTCTTCTTCTACTTCTACTGCTTCTTCTTCATCTTAGTGGAGTGGAAATTTTAAACGAGAACACCAGTGATGAATTTTTATCTGGTTATTCCTGCTACCATTTCATTTAATTTTTGAACATGATGTATTATTAAATATACCTCTCAATTTAAATTTTGACATACACGCAGTATTTATTACTGGCTAGGCTCATATGAAAATTCAAAAAGAATTGTACATTTTTTAGTATTTCTTTAATTTAATATTCATAGATTTTTTCTATAGGAAAACATTATAGCTTGCCTGTATCCTAATAAGCTACAGGCACTAAAAGTATCGAGGAACAAGAAATTCGGTCAAATATTTGTGATTGATCAGCTTTTACCTTAAGTTTTGGTAAGCGTAAGACACTGAGAAGAAGCCAGTGGAGGCTTCTTACCGCAAATTATTTTTCACAAATAGTAGCATAAAAATACGACTTTATTACAAAAGTGGTTTTCAGCTAGCTCATAGGTAGAATTTTATAAATAATTTTATACTATTTCTTATATAAATGGAGTTCACCAATAAGGTGTGCTGCTTTAGTTTTCCAAGTTTTTTAAGTAATTTTATACACAATTTACCTACTTTCTAATATAGTCAAAATAAACTGCAAATTGTCACCCTAAGAATATGTAAACCAAGAAAATAAAATATTACGTAAAAGCTCCATTGGCTAAGTAAATCTAAACTGGTTTACGTCAGGAAAATATTAGCTCGCATAAATCTTACAGTTCTCTAGTACAGAAAATATTTTGCACCCGACTGTGTACTAAGCTGCTGGGGTTGTGCCTATCACCATGTAACACTGTACATGTGTGCGCATGTACATGTATACCTGTGCGTGCATGTGTTTGCTCTAGTGGCAATTCCACACAGCGAGTCAGTCAGTAGTCCTTGGAATATATAAATCGTAAACAGCCATGCGTTGCGGTTCAGTCTGTGCGAAAAATGTATTCCGTGAACAATTGTCTGAAACAGAAACTCACTTTCTCTTCCATCTTTCACACATTTTCCACGGTTTTCCTGCAACATCCATCCGTAGCGAATGTTGTTACGACAGAAGAAGATACAGTCGGTTTTTCTGTTTCACCCTTTAATTCCAGAGTCAATGACTACAACCGGCAACTTTTACGTACGATTTTTGATCAGTGTTCATAAATTCCTATAGGCATATAATAGAGATATGAAAAAATATGGTTGAATCTACATTACGATCGTTTATTTCAATTCCTTCGAGGAAAAGTGAATATTCGATCGTCAAAATCTTTGCTTTCCTATGGCTTTTAGCAGAATTATATTTATTTTATATTATTCACGAATATATCATATAATATAAAACTTTCTTTATATTCAATAAATACCCTGAAGCTGAGTGTTATAGATCTGAAAAATATTTTGCTTCATATTTATTTCAGTAATTCAAACATGAGAACACAACACACAACATCGATTAATTCTACGTTCTACCAGATGTATGTAAGAAAAATTAATTTTCACTTGTCTACCGGCACAAGTGAACGTGCGGATCGTGTGCACTCGCGTGCCACACTTGCAGGCAACTTAATTAATTAAGCTTTACCTTGGAGGGAATACTGGTAAACGTATACGTACCGGTGCACGTACGTTTTTCATCCAGGCGTATTTGAATAACGGATTCAAAGTGTTGTCGATATGCGCCAGCCGAATGGAAGTTTCGTGCTGTCTGAAAAGTTTCGCGAAATACTCCAGGAGGAAGTGTATGTTTCACATAAAAGTGAATTGAATGTGGCATTGAACACATTCTATCCCCACTTTTGTTATGAAAAATATGGTGAACAAATAAAGAATTCGATATTATATAGGTATAATGTAGGCTAGTGAGAATTATTCATATATTAACTAAATAGTAATTTCTTCAAACTCCAGATGCGGGAAATAATTCTTAAAACTTGTATGAATTATTTAACAGAGGTAAATGTATATTTTACATGTTAAACTTATTTTATGGTACAGAACTCCGTGTATCCACAATTGAAATGACTAAAGTCGACGTGGCTCATTTGATATTCGTCCGCGGTGCATTAAGAATGTTTCGTTGCATTATAATTCCGTAGACTTTTATTGGTGTGGATTTTCTCGGTGGTTTTATGTAGAGAATGTCACTACTCGTTCAAGTTTCTTCTTTGAATTTCCTGTTGCAAAGTTTCCAAGTTGTGACGCAATTCTTTTGTCAACTGAAAACTTAAGTGGGAGTAATTCATGAAATGTTCTTTATGCATTAAGGAAATGCGAACATTTCTCTCTCTCTCTCTCTCTCTTTCTCTCTCTCAATCTTCATCTTTCTTTAGTTGTCGTGTTCCATCAGCAACGACTTATTTCCGACGGATTAGTTGCAATCCCATAGCCATAGATATTTCCTATTGTACATACATTCTGGTGTCAAGAGTTTTAATTTTTTTCTGAAATTTTTAAACAAATTATTTGGAGAAATAAAAGTATAAATTATCCTGTAAAAACAANAGTGTTTCAATGTTCTTGCATATATTTTTCTACTCATATCTTCTGGATCAGTTTATGAAACATTACATTAATGATTCATATGTATTGGATTATAATCGCGTATTGTAAAGTAAACAAAGATTATTGAAAATTGTCTAGTGACACGTCATGCATTGAATTATATATGTTTCCAACCGAGTTAAAAGTTTGAAAATAAATGCTGCACAAATATTTAACTGTGCATTGTTTTAAAGCAAAATTATTATTCTTTTTTCAATTTAGATTAGATATTTTAATATAAAAATAATTTAATTTCTGAATTAAAGGTTAAAGGTTGCAAGGGATAAAATAATCATAAACAAATAATTAAGTGCCGATATTGACACAAATTCAAATGGTACATTTGCGACATTTGTAATGATGAGATTATTTAAAAAATTCAATACAACCTTTTTTATTTAATTAAATTGTGGTTTCTTCAAAGATATCTGCAACCCAAATCCGAGTAACGGATCCTGGTTTCTATGTTAGCTAAGAATAGAGTTTATCAAAAGGGAGATCTTAAACGAATTTTCTATTCAAAGTTAAGTTTTGAATTTTTAATCGGAAATTAATTATTTGAAGTTATACATTTTATACAATGTACATAGCTAGAAAACAAGGGGAATCCTGTCTTGGTAACCTTCGGAATTCAGTGAATCATAGCTTCTCAGTCATTCTAGTTACATCAGTGCAACATACGTCGAGCAACGTATATTTAAATCATTAAATAGTTCATACAATAGTGTGAACTGATTGTGAAAATTATAATGAAACATCGAATTTAACGCAGTATCTCAAATAAATTCTAAACAGGGCAATATTTTTTACAATAAAAATATCATTTTTACATAAATTGTGAAAATCATCTAACATAAGAATATTACAAAGAAATAAACATCTCTAGAAAATGTATAGAAAATTTAAATAATCTATTTGCAACGTTACTGACACAATTGCAGCTGCCTCAATGGAAATAAAGTCAACATTTTCGACAGTAGGCTTGTTTTTAACAGAAATCTCTGCGTTAAATGATAGTAAAATTTTAAAAATTATTTTGAATCAGAAACAAATTACTTTAAGAAAAATTTTGTTTATATAATTTTTATGTGTAACTATTGTCAGAATTATGTATAATAATATTTAATGAACCAAATATACTCTAATTTTTATTGAAATCTACTGCTTTTTCTTATTTCAATTTTCCTTGAATTGTTCCGGGATTATTATTAATTATGTCCCTTAATCCTGGGAATTAAAAAGAGAGGAAAAGATAAGTCCTACCTGGGAGGAATGAGAGTTAAGAATCCCTTAAGAAAGTCATAAGAATTTTGAGAAATAGGGCACTTTTTTAAGCGGCTTGAACAACACAAGTAATGTTTGAAACTGATCAGAATAATGCCAACGTAAGAGCACTGGTGTAACTACAATGGTGTAAGGGGTGTGGTCACAATCGGGCCCAAGAACTATATAGGCCCACAAGTCAAATACCTAGGTTGAAAATGTTAGCAGCAATTGAATTTAATACTTTTTGTACACGTATTTTGTACATTTTTATTCCCATGCTTAAACTCATCTATACATGGTTACGCTAATATGTAAAATACTGATTAATTGTAACAAACAATTACTTTGATCAAGTAAGCTGAAGGTGATAGGGTACGAAAAAGTACAAATGAGTAAACCTGATCACTAGTAAACACAAAATTTTTCACTCAGAATAATCCGTATACAATAATCTCCCAAAATATATTACTATTCCTCGTGAATCACTCGGTATAATTAATCAAGTTTCAATGCTATTTTGTATAACAATACCAGGCTACCGTTGTTGAATTTATAAAATGTCAAACAGTGGAAGTGCACTCACATATCTCATGATAAATCGTATATAAAATATTCGTGCATGCTGGTTGCTTGGCTAGAAGAAACTACGGCAGCAAGTTGAAATAAAGACAAAACAAATATCTCATATGAACATGGCATATGACGCATGCAGCGCTTCTATCGTACTGTGCATTCATCACGAAACTATTTAAACAATACAAACAAAAACTATTTGAAAAGTTACGTGACTGCTCGCCTGCTAACAAAGTCATGTTTTATACTAAAAAGTGCAGTTACAAGGAGACAACTTAATAATAAAGTTTTCACAACTGCATGGCTTGCTAACGCCTTAACTACTTAAGTTTAAGTGCAAAATTTCCTAGAAAGCTTTACTTTACACTATACTGGTTCAAAACGAAGAAAAAATTGATAGAACACCATTTTAATTAAAAATTATATTCAAAAAACAAAATAATATCAACAAACTATGTATGAGAAGTGTATTACATAAATAATGTTTATTATTGCATTTCATAATATTAGATAATTATGTTTGTCTTATATAGTAAGATAAGTTAGACAGCAATTATTTCGTAACACATAATTGTACGTCCCTCTTACACATCTACATAAAGGATACTCTTACGTACTAACTATGTCTTACATTTGCATGTATTATACAGTAGGACCATCCTAGTCGTATATCTGTAACAATTGTCAACATCAACCCATGTGTATCTTGTTCCATCAAGTTTCTGTTCAAACTTCGACACTCTGCGGTCTTAACGTACAAGTTAAACGTACAGGGAGTGATATAAACTGGAAGAGACCTCACCACAAGATAACAGACTCGTGTGCTGTCCGTCAAAGGAATAGTCATCCATCTCCCAAGGGCGCAATGTCTCAAACAAATCGGACACATACATACAAACACATACACATGCAGGCATACCAAGGTACATCAGCTCTCACAAACATCTAAACGTCTGGGTAAATGTTGGATAACTTACATACGTATGAGAGTAGCTGTTTGCATGGGTAATATTTGTTTTACCCGGATTTTATTTAACGTTTCCGGTAAGCATACATATTCTACTTGCACATCCAAATTTTAAATTGGAATCTCTTATTACAAATAAACAGAATGCTAATGATTCATTCTGTTCTAAAATTCCTATAGCAATTGTGTTAATTAAAAATATCGGAGAAAGCGTTTTGACTATGGAATATATTAACTATTTATAAATATACATACATAGTTATGTATATATTTTCATGTTCTAAGCACAACATAGCGGTCATACACATTATTTAGTACTCATGATTTCACTGCATATTGTGTACTTGGGTTAGATGACAATTCTAGGTAACGAGGTAGCCGATTAGCACAGATTGAATTGTAGAAACTTATACAGTATGTGTTGACTGATACACACCCCTCCTAGATTTGGAGAATAGTTGTTGCTAATTCCACCACTGACACTATGCCGTCAAGTAGTACTGTGACTGCTGTGCTTTGTTTATTAACCGACAATAACAACAAGTCCAATGTTAGCAATGCTGACTATGACGATGGACGGGTCCATTTATATCGCGCTGTGCCTTACGGGGGATACCATGTGCATTTACGGGTCCAGTAGTGTCGTATGATAAGAGCTACGGCAAGTGCCCCTTTTCGTGTCGAAATGTGCTCAGGGACAGTTTTGTAGGACTTGTTGTTTCCTTGGGGAGATGAAGGTGTGAAATTGTGTCGCCATTAAATCTATCCGGTACGTCCCAAGTGCACCAAGTCCACACACAAGTTGAGACTCGCGCACTCGCGACGATGTAGAAAAACACGTGAATTGTAGCGGAACGACATGCAATATGCAATAGGTCAATTTAGCTAAAAAAAAGCAACTCGACGACGTCGCGTCGTGACATCGTCATTGTGCGCGTACTGGATGACTCCTGGATGTAGCATAAATATTGAGATATGTGTTACTGCGCTTGCGTACATAGTTACGGTTATATTTGAATCTTTACTCTTTGTAAAAGGTATATGGAAATTATTATGAGGATTCTGAAACACGGTGTTAAGTTCATACAAACTTTGATGAAATTCCAGACAATATTACATCGAATGAAAAATTCGAATATATTATTAACTCATGCCGAGTTTCAGAATCCCTTATGTGTGTTTTCATGCTGTTAAAAACCGTTATTTTTTCGGAACCGCGTACACAATTCTCTAAGTAGATATTCATTTATCCGGATACCAGAGGTTCGAATAATTAATTCGGGCGAACGGTGAGGTACATTTATTCCCTAACTCGGAACCATAATATTTTCATAATCGGTTTTAAGACTCGGATATCAGGTTCTGAATCCGAATCCGGATTTCTAATATCTGTAAACTCAAATATACAGATATTCGGATACTCCTGATTCCAGTTCCCAGTACTAGTATGTTTTGTTAACAATAACACACTGTGTTTACTTTAAATTACAAATATGAAATAAAAATTGGAAATGTGACCTTGCAAGTTAGAATTCTAATAATTCTCCTTGAGCTGATCCGATAAAGTTCAGAATAAAATGTGCTTATATCTGATGACTTTCAAACAAGTTGACATGAACATACGTATTTTTAAAAATAGAATATCTACTTCGGGGCACGGTAACTCTCTTTTGTCTGACATTTATAATAATATGCAAATGTTCAAGGTCGCATCAGAGCGTCCCTACAACATTCACGAATGTCAGGGACGAATGAATAGAATATTTCTGTTCTATTATTAGATCAACAAGGTATTCGGCATTTTTCTTTTGTTAGAAATACACTACATTTTTGCAATATATACCAGAATATTCAGACATAAATACTATAAGACAAGCAAAGCAAGTGTGTCTTTAAAAATAAATTGTATATTAAAATATAATAAATGTAAATGAATCGAGAGGCTTAAATATTTTATTTGTCTAGGGCCCAAACACTGTTAAATTCCGCACTGTGTATCCTTAGTACGTATTAAAATAAATGAAAAACAAAGATGTGTTTGTATTCTTGCTATTTTAGATACTTTAGTTTCATATTTGTATTTTATTTTGTATCATAATTGTTTGTAATGCAAACATATAGAAACACTTTAGATCGGCTTTCAAATTTTTTCCAACACAACAAAGTCCTGATATTTTGACTTTTTTCATCAAAATATGAATGTAAGATACGATAACCGTTTTTGAAATAATAATAAATTTAAAAAACTTTGATTTAAAAATGTAATGTAACTTCTAAAAATCTGTATCAATTTCTTATCTTGTCAACTAGCAAAAGAGCAGTTTCGATACTGAATGATTAAAAAACATGCTATTTCATTTAAAGATGGCTTGAAAATTCAAGAAGAGAGGACGAATAAGAAAATTAAATTTTGTTTTCGTAATATTTTTCTGCTTCATCCTCAATTGTCAATTCCTAGTTTTGTCGTTGTAAAATACCAGGTTTGTCTAGATATTATTTTCCAAAAAATAAATACGTAGTATAATATATTGATGTTTATACTATATGATCCACATTTGGTTTAATAACACAATAATCTATTACGGTGAGGGAGGGGGCGGATCTATCAGTCCATCAATCTTAATATTCAATCAAAGCTGAACATATAATAGAACGTAATCTCCTGTTTACTGAGCAGCCTTGTGGCATATGTGCACTAAGTATTTATGTGTATAGTTAGCAACTAGTTACCTGTAAGATATTTACTATGGTATTAGTTGTATAACAGTGAAGATCACAAGCTTGCATATTATCAAAGCCGTCAGATCAGTGTTTCATAGGTGCAGGTTTGCACTGATACCTATATCAGTGACTACAAACAAAACAAACTTATAGGTCATACTATGTATTATTAAACAATCAATCATAATATATAAGTACTAATAACAAGTAATTATAATATAAATATATAAAATATTCAGAGATCTAATACATTATGTGCACTAATATTTATGATGAAATTAACATTACTTTGAAAAACTGTTTTGTTGTATTATTTCAGCTAAATTATGAGCATATATTTTCCATTTAAGTTTCGTTCCATGTAAATACATAAAATATTGCATAATAAACGGCTCTGTTTACGTTGCGGAAAATGCAGGAACTTTGCAACCTGAAAATAAACTGCTATTAAATGTATATATAATAGTGTATATACCTATTACGATGTTGGATTAGCCTGAAGCGTGATACGGAACATGAAAATAAATGTCGGCTATGAAATAAGCGTTACTGTAAATAATCCAACTGAAAAGGAGGAAAACTTTGTTTATTTTAACCCGTCAACTACCGACAATGAGAATGTTTTCAGTGCAAATACTAAATAAAAAATGTTAATCTCTAATAATAACTCGCTTTCCGTAGATTATAACAATAAAAAGATAAATAATCTGATAGTGGTTTTTACATTATCATCATATAAGAATATAATAAATAAAATCGTCGTTACTGGATAATGTAAATAAATTTTTAAATATTTTAATTATAATAATGTACACAGAATGATTCACGCTAATAAAAAATACAATAAACACTTCCTGAAATGTGTTTTTGATGAGAAACATTATAACAAGATTTCGTTCTTCTGAACATCATATGTTACTAAATGAAAAAATATACATCCTTTTTCCGAGCTGTCTGCGCACGTCCTTTCGTCGCTGTGTTCACATTTTCACTTTCATAATGGCAAAACATAAATATAGAAAGAACACAAAACAGTTCCAGTTACAAAAAGTCGTTTTTTCGTGACATTCTCGCGGAAATACGTTACCCGTCCGTTCGTCCGTTCATATGTATGTATGTATGTGTCGAGTGATGCGGCAGCATTTCACAATACATTTAACGGAACGGGAAACATCCTTTTTAGTTGGGGCTGATGCAATATTCGTGCTGTACAATAACAACAACAACAGTAGCAGAATACAACATGCCTCGACACGAACCGCTCGTACATCTTGACCAGCTGTTGAATACCGCTGGTTCTGGGTCATCAGCGGTTTCATCAATTGGTCGCTCACGTCGCGAGGCGCCACATGCAACAGCACCACGACGCACAGTGTGGGGGTGGTGGCCTGAACGCGCGTCATCTTGCAGGATCGGTAACCTGCTGGCCGAGATACGAAACACGATACAATAGACTTTGCTTCGGTAAACGGGTCCGAACCTGCTCTGATTACATTATAATAACAACACAAATACACACACACACACACACATGGAGATACATATATACCATGTAAATTCTTGTACGCATACATTTACACACACATATACAAGTTCCCTTTATCTTCTGACATGTAAACGAACATAAACCAGTACAGTCTTGTATAGAAGCATGTATAGCAGTTTGAACAGCGAACTAATAATTTGTATTAGTGCAACACTAATTAGAAGATTAATAGAAGATAATGAACTTATATTAATAAGTCAATTAATTCTCTAATTAAAAAATATATGTAGTATATATAATCACGATTGTGATTACAGTATGTTTCATAATATTATTAATTTATCTTATGAATTTATAATTACGCATTCTTTAGTTTCATAAGCTATATAATAAAAATGTACAAATGTGTTTTGTATGTTTCTTGCTTCAGATATATCGGTGATACATTTTTTAGGCATAAACTTATTAAAGAATATCAACAGAAACACTATGGTTACTGCTTTGATCAAAAGTTTTTAGTGAGTGAGTTTATCGGAATTTATCAAGCAACAGTCAGCCAACTTATCTCCATAGAAAGACGTACTCAAGTTATTTTTGAAATGTAGTTCGGAAAACAGTTTCTTAAAGAAAGTTTAAAATAAATACTTAGAACTTTGTGTACTAATAACAAAATTTCAGAATAACATAAGCAAGTAATACTCATATTGTACATTAGATATATGGTAAAGAATAAGTTTTCAAATGAAAGCAGACTCGAGTTAATTTTCACGAATGACACGTCTGAGAAAATTCAATTTCCACAGAGATTCTATTTGATAATATTACATTTATTTACATCAATTTAAATCATATCTTTTTAATTTGTTTCATGTTAATTAAGGGGCGTACAGTTTTCTTCTTCGTCAAAAAAGTTGCAAAATCTAATTAAAAAACAAATCTTCACGCAATCTTCCCTAATGAGTTACTCGAGCAGAACAAAGAGCATGTAAACGCGAGGAAAATATTCAAAAGATCTTTTTCAGAATATTAACTACGGCATTCGCCTGCGTAGCTATTAAAAACTTTATTTCTGCTTTCACGAACGAGCACAGAAGAACAGGCCTTCACTCCCTTGCAGAGCACCTATACAGTCATATTTATAACGGAATTAAATATCTACATAAGATTGTGTAAATTAACTGTATATTGTACTGAGAAACAATACATACTCCTTGAATAGATTCCAGGGGAAAATTTATTTTTCAATCCTACAGTATAATTATACCTATAAATAAATAATTAAATTTCCGTCACAAGTAGGAACATAATTTACCTAACAAATATCAAAGAAACTAATTATTTATCACATTTAAACGTACTAGTATGTTACTACTATAGCTGAATGTAATATCAGTATATAATATTATTATAAACAGGAATAATCTTATAGGAAAACTGAACAATTTCTTGCCTCTGACATAACGTTTGTACATACATATGTATTCATGATCTGAATTAACCAATATTAGCAATATCAGTACGATCAAAATAACAGTCACAGATTTCATTACCATAGCGAATAAATGAAAATGCCGTTATAATTTATATAGGTTTTATTTGTCACTAGTATTTGTGTTAATCTGTAATTAAATTGAAATACCTATACAACAACATGCATATAACATAATACACATACACCTGTATATACCGGTTGCATGCAATGATACAAATACATATCTTTTTATGTACGTTAGATAAGAGTAATGTGTATGTATCACCGGATATTTCGCAAATTAAAATAATTAACCAACAGTAATATCCGTAATGTAAAACAATTAATGGATAATGAATACTACGTATTATGTATACAGAGAGTGCAATGCAAATATTGTTTATTTTAAATTGTTTATGAGCGATCAATTGAATTTATAATGCATTAGTCCAGACCCTGAATTTCCATTTAACCGTCGTAATTTAATATGTCGTGGATTCCTCTTGCTGCTCTGACCGTTCTAATATGAAATACACCGAGCAATTATTTAAATGTCAAATCGCCTGTTACCGTAAATCGTACGATAAACCCCGTTACATATTGTACTCAACTTTGTTACACCCTCTGCCACCCCCACCCCCTCACCGAAAACTCTCTCTCTCCAATCCTGTTAGCCCTTTAGTCGTCCTGCCACTACCCTACTACCAGCCCCCAACTCTCTATGCTGGCGACCATGGGTGTGTCCACTCCCCACCCACCATACTGTCAGGTTAAATACTGTTTGCGGTCGAGATAAACTAGCGACCGAAATGGTACAGGACGTCGTTTCCAAATGTTTGGTTGACCGTTCCCAAAATTCTGGTCGCCCGATGACTCGAATTTGAATTTAAATTAACGTCATTTCAGACAAACATACATACGTACGTACGCATAGTTTACCAGACAATTTATGTATTTATATAACGTTAGAGTTGTCTTGTCTGTTCAAATCGGTAATACAATTATTTAAATCTAGAAGTTTGTTGTTAAATAGATATTTTATCGCCGAATAATATTCCTTGGAGTTAAATTACTAGCAAAATGGACTAAATGTAAATTTTATAATAAATACTATAAGTAGATTTAAAAGAAATCCGAAACGGTCTTATATAAATATTCCTATATATCAGACTAATAAAACAAGTTGAAAAAACGAAATGTATTTATATCTCTCTAAGTCAAAACAATTTTTCGATTCTTTAGATTTTGGTACGGAGAGATTTTACTGTACTTACATCGTACAAATAACTAAAAAAGTCAACCAACAATTAAAAATGTAAATATAGTTATTACAAACAGGACGATACTTCCTGTTGGACTTTGATTCAACTTTCTTTGACAATCCATCGTAAGAAAATATAATACTTCCAGCTCATTATTCTAGTATTTGTTAGCCTTTAATTTAACAATATATTCCCCAATCTAAAGACATCCTAGGCTTTTCCTACTCTTTTACGTTAAAACGTCACAGACAACTTATGTAGAAAATAAAAAATTAACATAATCGGATTACGGATACAGATTAACCGGAAGAAAACAGAGAGGATTGAGTTACCGTTGGTGACGTATGCAACATATCTAACACCCACGTTGCATGGATCGTGGTAGACGGTGGGATGAGTCGTCGTTTCCCATCTGCACGCATCGAAATTCGATACTTCATAACGGGAGTGTGTGTATGTGTGAGAGAGAAAGAGAAACTAACCCTACCCCAAGCCTATCGATGCCGACGCCACTGGCATAGTGACCTAGTTACGGTTAAGGCGGCTACTGGATTGCAGCAGACGATTCTCGATCGTCCACCGTTGTTCGCCCGAACGTTCTTCGCTAGTAGTCTTTCAGCGTTCTGTTTTGTTTTAAAACAGCTATGTTTTTATTTTAATTAGCCAGAGAGTCTCGCGCTGAAAGTTTTAATTTATTTTGCAATTCATTCCAAAGAAGGTTTCGTGCACTAGAAAAGGATTATTAATATATTTTCAGAAAACATTTAACTTTAAAATTAAATTCGACGACGTCACTTTGTAAAATTTCGGTCGTTGTGGAAATTTTAATAATCCGTTATATTCATAAGTCTGCTCGGTACAGTGTGCTCACGGCGATCATAACTGAATGAAATTGTTACATGTTTTATAAATAATCATAATACCAACACTAATATATCAATGCACTCACTCACACCACAAATACATTTACTCTGCACTCGGGGAATATGTATAATGTTGCACGTGTAATACACACACGTACATATATAGCGTACATTAGTTTACAGTGTGTTGTACAGGTTAGAATGAAAGTTTGCAGTTTTATCGCGAAACTACAGTCGTGCAGTTTATGACTTTTACATGTTGTTTGTGTATTGTGCAACATGTAAATATATAATGCAAGACAAATAGAATATTTATGTTTCCTATGTGTATTGTTTATTTTCTGTCTTAACTCTGCTATTTCAAATGTAAATAAAATATTTCATAAATCTAGGATGTAATAAATATATTACATATATACACAGTAACCCCTCCATTTACGCAGGTAATTGGTTCCACGAAAACAGTACGTAAATAAAAACCGACAATTTGAGCCATGCATTTAACACATAAAGAGTTTAAAATTTTTATCCAGTCTTATGTAAGTTTTTCAGCCACGTTAAAATAAATTCGAATACATGGAAGGTTACTGTAATTCACAGTATTCGCTAACTGTAAATTGATATTTATATCTATAGTTGCTATAAATATCATGTATGTTTGTATGTTACATAATTGAAAAATTCTGTGTGGTCGCAGGGATATGAGCGTATACCTAAGCAGAAGAAATAATCATGGTATAGTACATTCTCACTTCATATTTCTGACTTTTTACCTTGTAATAATTAGTTTCTTGTAGGTGCTATATCCTAACAATACAAATTCTGTAAAAAAAAAACAAACTGTAACCCTGTTCAATACTGACGTCAACAATGAATCCCAATAACCGTACAGAACATAAATAAAATCCTTGTAAACCATAATTTGAAGAGCAAAATATTTCATCTTATTAAATAAAAGAACAATATATATTTATTTATGAAAACATTGAAATAATACCGGTGTAATCTCGTTTATACAAATTTTTTTAATAAAAAAAATGCTTGAATATTCCGCATAACGTGAACCGCATTATTTGACATGGAAGAAAGAGGAGAATTTTATTACACAATAAAATTTATTACGTCTGTAGGAAAGAAGATACCATAACAAGGACATCCATATTCTGTCGCATATTTTTTACGTTGGCCTGCTTTTCTCAGAACAATATTTCAAAGTTGTCGTTTGCAAATAATGAGTGTCCCAGTTCAGATTTCATGCCTGAATGATAACCATAATTAGTTCAATTTTTTCAGTATATACTTTATGTGCGTTGTTGCCGACTAAATATAATATACAAACCATATTTATATTTTGAAAATTCTAAACATTGCACTAATGACAAAAAGTACATGTGATTTATGTTTAAAATGAAGTTATATTACTTATAAATGGTATAATAAAAAATAAAAGCCTGCCAAAATAAGACGGTGGATTCTGTAAGATTATACATTTTTATCGACTGTATAGAAGAATCTTATTTAATTTGTATTACCGGAATATTTTATACGGAACTTAATATCCACCATAAAAATTGTTATGCATTAGTTAACATATAATGGTGCATGAATTTTCGTTTGAAAAGCTGTGTGAAAATGTTTGGAAACATTAGAGAGCATGTTGCTTTGTGCACATACAGTCGGTTGGAGGGGATACCTGACTGTAGACGAATGGAGTATGTGTAAAATGTAGTGCAGTTGTACATGCCTGAGTTATTGTAATTGGTTAGGCCTCCGTTACAACGTACCGCTCATTCTGAACACATTTACGTCCAACACATGCAGTTACATTCAGTGTAATTTGATACATCCATTACGTTTTTATTAAATTCCAAGTTAAAAATACGGATGTCTTTATCTTTACTCGAATGCCAATGAAATTAGCAGTTCACACAAAACTGTACAGGTCGTGTAGAACATTTGGACACAAGATCAAATAAATCGTGTAATGAAATAAAATAAATTTAAGGGTATCTGTTAGGTTTTATTTTGTAGTAATTTACATTACATTTGATTATAGGTTATAAATTATGGAAATGGAACGTACTTTTTCGTCAAATGTAGAAAGCTTGTACAGATATACCTAATTTGAAATGTTTGAGGCTGGAAATGTATCAGATTTTGTAACATGTTCGAATATATGGCATAGTAAAATTAAAATTAAATGAAAATAAAATATAGATTTCATGTGAGAAAAATTGATTAATTAAATTTTATTTAAACTCTTTATTTACTATTTAGAGTGGGAAATTCACAATGGTTGAGGAACTAGAGACTCCATCCTTCAGTGATAAGGAGATATTGTGCTGGACGATCTTTTTAAATGTTTCTTCCAAAGTGATTTACTTCATTAACAAGGGTTTTTGCTGTAGCCAACACAGCTTAATCCTGCTTACGAGATAGACCGGGAAATGTTGGTTTACGGAATTGAGGATATTCAACATATGGTACATTGAAACAGTGTGACGTTATAGACAAATTTCAGCAACAACCGTACATTTACATTTATTTACTAACTAAAACAAATTTTCTTTCATCCAGAATTAATTAACAAACTTTTCTTATTACATCCAGCATACATATTGTAACATGACGATCATGTACCTCGGAACGCGAAATTTACATACTAAATCAAAAGAAAAGACCCATTGAAGCTCTACGTTGTGTTAATACGAATTACAGTACATTGATCTGGAGTCGCACAGAAGTATGGTTGTTCGTAACTGAATAAAAGACAGATTCTAAGTAGTAGAAGTTTTTATTTAACATAAGTGAGCTTAGGGGACAACAAACAAATGTAATTACTGAATGCACGCCCCAGATGCGTGAGCGGCACCTACTGGTGGCGATCGAAGTCGTGAACACTCAACTGTTATGCGCACATAGCTCTTTAAACTCACGGGGATGTTGTCCACCGACAAGAAGCATAGCTCCACGCTTGTGTAAGTGATTTGTCTGTATTTGATCGAACTCAGCTGGTTCTACGGTCTGGTGACATCTCGCCTGCCTACCCGCACTCCCACGTTGTGAACCAGTGATTCGATTTTATGTAAATGCAAGTACTCAACTGCCCCTACGGTCTGGTAGCATCTTGCCTGTCCACCCGCGAGCCCACGTTGCAGGACAGTGAGCACCGTTTTAAGGTGATAAGTGTAATTAAGCGTGATCATGAGACTGAGACGTGTCGGTACACAACTCCAAACGCTATGGCCCAATTGGCCTCTACTTTACTGACAGTGATCATCCTCGACCGCGACGGTCCACCACAGGTACCGTCCACGACCTAGGGCGCGGGGACGGGGCGGTGA
>JAGJTL010000111.1:287737-302432 GCA_022063505.1 Calosoma granatense | reverse complement strand
TCTATTGTTTATATTTATATCGTTTATTTTAATCTATAATAATGACATAAATAATAATTATTATTTTAAGAATTTCCGGCTGAAACACATAGTGACATCTATGTGAGAAATAGCAAAACATGCTTTGAATGCGCTTATAATATTTCCTGTGTGATTCTGACTGTCGACCTGACGGTCCATTAGTGAAAACTAGTGTTGACGCATCGGTCCAACGGGGTCAGACCGATGGGATAAAGTATTGAGGGCAGTTTCGACCTGGCAGTCCACTAGTATATAGTTGTGTCGACGCATCGGCACATCGACGGGGGGTTTTTCGACCGCATGCTCTTACTCGCGTTCCTTACCCTTACTCTTTCGCCGCCATCAAAAGAGGTTATAATGTATGTTTATATACAATTATAGAATAAGACTGTTGTATGAATAAAATGCATATCTATTTGCATAAATACGCATATATATATATACCTGATTGAGAACTGTCAAATATAAGATATTTTTGTTAATTTCACCAATTTCTCTTCATTTTGGACAAGCAATTGCATGTTATCGACTCCCGTTTATTTTCTCGCTACTTTCATATACACCCAATTTTAATAGGTAAAATGAAAATTTATTCTTAAAGATGGGAAACATGGCGTCGGTCATGACACAATTAAGTGAAAATTTCGCAAAAATTACAATTTTCTCGTTTTAGAGCGATTATTGGGCAAAAAGTGCATGTCAATGACACTAATTATTTTTAAATTTTCTATCGAATTTCGTCGAGTTGTTGGAATCTACCTTAAATATGGCGAGTACCATGTATATATAGTAGTATTAAACAAGAAGTATAAATAGAAAAGAAAATGACCTACTGAATGTTATGAAGGATTATGGTACTGATATTTAAACTGTGTGTGAAACAAAAAAGAAAGAGTGCAGTAAAAATAAAGTAAACGGAGTGTTTTGCTTATAGTCTGGTGCAAGTGAAAACAGTTATGCAAAGTATGGTGTTGGTGTACTTATTAGCGTAAGAATGAAATCGTGTATCCATCAGTACAAATGTACTTCTTCCAGGGTTTTGTATGTAAGAATGAAAATTGGGTTGCCTAGAATATTTCTCGTATGCTTTTATGGACCTACTGAATGCGAGAATGACTATGAGAAAGAATGTTTTTGGAATGAATTGAACAGCGTACTTGATAATTGTGAGTCTGGTGAAAAGATAATAATTATTGTTTGATTTGAACAAATGGGTTGGTGTTAAGAAAAATGAAAGTGAAAATATTATAGGTAGATTTGGGGATGTAAGGTTGAATAAAAATGAAAAAATGATTGTTGCTTGTATAAAATATGTTCTCTTCATAACGAATACTTTCTTCAAACATAAATCTTCGCATGTCTATACATGGGAGGATGTACATGAGAATTGACGTAGTGTGATTGATTTAATAACGTACGATGAAAAATTAAGAAGTCTCGTTGCGGATACGCGAGTTAAACTTGGAGCAGATTTGGGAACGAATGATCATTATTTGGTTGTTTCTCGTGTGAAATTACCTCATGTTTGGAAAATGAGGGTGAAAAAGTCTGAAAGGATGACGCGTGTGCGGTCATATCGGTTGCAGGATGATAAGGTTCGTAATCAATATATGGATAAATTTAATTCTAATTTGCCCAGTTGTTCTGACACTAATGATGATGAAAATGTGGATAGTAAATGGGAAATTTTCAAGCACTCTATTGTAACGTGTGCGACTGAATCATGTGGTGTATCGAATGTAGATTCACGAGTAAAAGGTGCTTGGTGGAATGATAATGTGAAGGAGGCTATACGACTAAAGAAAGAAGCATATTTGAGATTTGTAAGTGTTAAGGGTACCCATGGTTTTGATTTGCGATATACATGTTTGCTTGAATATAAGAGAATGCGGGCAAATGCAAAACATGTTGTTTGTGAATGTAAAATGCAGTCTGAAAAAAAGCATGATAGATTGACGAATGACTTTATTTTGAATAAAAAGTTGTTTCAGGCATGCGCAAAAATTTGAAAGGTGATAACATGTCTTGTATGAAAGCAATGAAAGACCGTGATGGTACCTTAATATGGAACGAATCTGGTAGAGAACAATGGTGTAACTATTTTAGTAAATTATATGAGAATAACTTATAAAGGGTAACACGAATGAATATGATTGTGGTGAAGGCGAAGATTTGGATATAAATGAATTGTTGAAGACTGCAGGAATTAATGGTATAACAGTGGACATGTTGAAGTATGGTAGACAAAATATAATTGACTGGCCAGTTTATCTGTGTAAATGCTGCCTGCGGCAAAATATTGTACCAAAATATAGGACACGTGCTATGATTGCTCCTTTATACAAATGAAAAGGAAATATGAGTGAATGTATAAATTATCGTCCGATTAGATTATTGAGTATTGTATACAATTTGTTTAGTAACACTGTAATTAGTTAGGCACATTACATGTAGAAAAATAAATGAAATGCAAGATGGGTTTTTACCTGAAAGAGGACGTGTGGATTAGCATTTTTCACTCCATATGATTATGGAGAAGTCACTGGACCGAAACAAAAATTTGTTAGCATACAGTGTTACCATAAAGTGTTACCATACAAATTGCATACAATACTCAATAAGCTAATCGCACGATAATTTATACATTTACTCATATTTCCTTTTCATTTGTATAAAGGAGCAATCATAGCACGTGTACAATGTTTTGGTACAATATTTTGCCGCAGGCAGCATTTAAACAGATAAACTGGCAAGTCAATTATCTTTTGTCTACCATACTTCAACATGTCCACTGTTATACCATTAATTCTTGCAGTCTTCAACAATTCATTTATATCCAAACCTTCGCCTTCATCACAATCCTATTCATTCATGTTACCCTTTATAAGTTATTCTCATATAATTTACTGAAATAGTTACACCAACGTTCTCTACCAGATTCGTTCCATATCAAGGTACCATCACGGTCTTTCATTTCTTTCACACAAGACATGTTATCGCCTTTAAAATTTTTGGGCATACCCGAAACAACTTTTTATTTAAGATAAAGTCATTCGCCAATCTATCATTCTTTTTTTTCAGACTGCATTTTAACATTCACACACAACATGTATATCGCAAATCAAAACCATGGGTACCCTTAACACTTAAAAATCTCAAATATGTTTCTTTCTTTATTCGTATAGCCTCCTTCACATTAACATTCCATCAAGCACCTTTTACTAGTGAATCTACATTCGATACTCCACATGATTCAGTCGCATACGTTACAATACAGTTCCTGAAAATCTCCCATTGACAATTCATATCATCATCATCATTAGTGCCAGAACAACTGGGCAAATTAGAATTTAATTTATCCATATATTGATTACGAACCTCATCATCCTGCAACCTATATGACCGCACACGCGTCATCCTTTCAGACTTTTTCACACTCATTTTCCAAACATGAAACAATTTCACACAAGAAACAAACAAATAATGATCATTCGTTCCCAAATCTCGTCGATAAAACCGCAAATATAGATAAAACATATAAAAGCAAAAAGTAATTTTTTTCATAAAGTAAAATCGGGTTTCCTACCGAATGGTACCAATTTCACCGCAAGGGTTGAGCGGGGCAACACATATTGTTATGTGAATATAATTCAAGGAAATAGAAAAATTCTCAATGATTTATAAAAAATGTACATTTGGTGTTCTGCATCGATATAAACTAACTGGAAATAGATAAATACGTAACCTGTTGAAATTTTAAAAAAGTATAATATGAGGATGTAAATGAAAAATGTAAAAGCAAAAAAAAAATATTTTGAGAAAATAAAATCTTTTTTAATTCGAATGGTACCATTTTCGTCGTTAAGGGAGAAAGTGGAAATACATATTGATGTGCGAATATAAACTAACTGGAAAATAGTACATTACGTAATCTGTTGAAATTTAAAAAGAAAATATGATTTGAGAATATAGATGAAAATTATAAAAACAAAAAACCATATATATTTTTTTCTTTCTTTTTTGACAAAATTTCAATCGTTTAGAGAGATGGACGTGAGGAATATTGATGTAAAAATAGTATTTGATTGATATATTCCGCAGATGAAAATTTTTTATCTATCTATCTATTCCACACAGGACTGTCAATTACTAATCAACCTATAAGTCACAATAGAAATGTTACATCAACTTTGACGGACGCCGCGCTTGCGTACATTCATTAATGTCGTAAGATTATTTGTCATCTTTAAAATGAGAAATGTAACAAATTAAGAAGATTTGGAGAAAAAATTAAAAGAATAAAATCGTTAAACAAATTTTTTCAATCGAATGGTACCATTTTCACCGCAACAGGAGATAATTTTGATAAATATTGATGTACGAATGTAATATACTATGTTTAACTAGGTCACGGATACAATTAAATTGTAATAATACGTAATTAGAATTGTTTTTGTGGTTGTGTCATGACGAAAATTGACAAATAGAATTTGAGTAAGATGCTTAAGTAAAAAATGTAGATTCCAGTGTACTCTTATATGTATCGAATATCGGTTAAAAATGTTGCGCTGATTATTTTGCACTATAAAGTTGATTGAATATTGCTTTATTGGTATCAGTCCATTGCAATAATAATGTATTGACGTCTTGTGGATAATTTTTAATATGCCAAATTATTATGCTACCAATCCCTGTCCTAAACAGTTATAAGTATGTAATATTTCTCTATAGGTATGTAGAAATGAGTTTTGGTAACAATTATTGCGTTATATGTATATACAGCGCATATTTTGTCATAGAACAGAGTTTAGTTTCACTAAGATTTGTCGGACGCGAATTGGATAACACTTTGGAATGTGTTATGAACATTTGTCTGAAATACGATAAATTTAATTTATATTAAGAATTGAATATATAGTTTTTTAAATAAAAGATTTAGATGTGATTTCCGGCACCTTTTTTCTTTCAAAAAAGCAGTGTATATATGTTTATTAAATTTTAATTTTCATCCTTTACACTTTTCCATCTAAATAGCCCGTAAAATCCTATATTCGTCGCTTATTTACACATTATATAAAAATTGTTTTCAGACCTTGTGCTATGGTGGTACCTGACTTCGAATTAATATGTGAAATCATGTTAGTTGCGGAAGGATTTCAAGAAGCAAAAATTTTAGCAAGAAAATTCATAACATTGTACACGTTATGTAAAGAACTACTCTCAAAACAGGATCACTATGACTGGGGTTTGCGAGCAATTAAATCTGTGCTGGTTGTTGCAGGATCACTAAAGGTAATATTAAAAATTCACATTAATCGAAATATATAAGATCAAAAATGGATAAAATTTCTTTGAAGTGTATTTAGACTCTCTATCCCAAATCCTAGGATAGGAGAGCATTTGAAATGGGTCAGTCAATTCTACTTCATGTACAAACTGGCCATTTTTATACTGATAGTTATTTACATTTTTACAGTCTGTAATTTCATCGACCATTTATTACACATACTGAAAAATTCTTAAGAATATTTGCTTAAAACTATTAAATATGTACTAACAAATTATTATTTTTTACTTATCGGGGATATTACTGACCGTATATTAAACTTGTTGACAACGAATTAAAAATACTAATTAAATATATGCATGCCTTAAAATAATTTTTATGGCATGCTATTTCAATTGTATTTGAATAATTTTAAAAATATAAAATAAAATACAAAAAAAAAACAATGAGCAAGCAATTAAAAAAAACTTAACCAAACTATTAACAGTACTGATGAAAAACATTAGGCATAATTAATTCATATAAAATGATTCAGACGCTAATTTCATTAGAAAATACTCTAGATTATTTAGTTAGGATCGTTTCACTCGCACTCTGGTGATACATAGGTTAAGAAATAAAAAAAAATTGTCAAAACGTTGTTGAACGCCTTTCCCGGAAACACTCTATTGAGAAAATAGTATTTCTATCACAATAAGTTTATTCATGATTATATACAGCTTTATACCAAGTATAAGTTATAAGATAAATAATACATGCGTTACGCTAGTGATTATTATCAAACACTTCACCAAAAGAATTTGCAGCGCGGCGATCCAGGTCGACCAGAAGAAGAAGTTTTGATGCGGGCACTCAGGGACTTTAATATACCAAAAGTAGTTTCTGATGACACTCCAGTTTTTATGGGGCTCATTGGAGATCTTTTTCCGGCACTAGATGTGCCGAGGAAACGAGATATAGATTTTGAAAAGACCGTCAAACAGGCTGCTCTCGATTTGAAATTGCAGCCAGAAGATAATTTTATACTAAAGGTTTGTATTCAGGGATATGTGTATACTACTAATATACGAGATGTGTTATGAATCTAATGAGACTGATTTTAAAATCAAAACTGCAATGATTATGGGCAAAAAACAAAATGCATCTATTTTCGATACGAGTTTTTCGTTCATCGAACAACTGTAGCAACTTGTGAAGATTTTGTTTTGACAGTGGTTAACAAAAAGTATGTTACGGCATTATGGTTTTTGTCTGGTTATCGAGGAATATAAATTAATCGCATAGGACGAAACTGAAGAAGTAAGCTGAGTGAATACGTAAGCTGACTTATTTTCTAGCCAAAAAATGTAAAAAGATCGGTTTTTGAACCACATTGCCGTGCAACAAGAATCATTTACTTGGCCCACTAATGTTTTGCGAATTGTTTTCTTGTTGGTATCTGAATCATTTGCCATCATACTCAAGTTCATATGAGTTGTCGTTGTGAATTTATTATCGTTGTTCTAATTTATATTTTTCGCGGCCATCTTTGAACCATGTAAACCAGTGGAAAACCTGTGCACGGGACAGACATTAATTACCGTACACATGCACACTTTACCAAATTTTAAACAGTATTTAATGTTTGTACTATGTATTTTAATAAGTTAAGCTTCAATGTAAATATGTCGTCAAATAACCTAAATAGCAAATTATTATACAAAAAATAGTCTCATTAATTTAATAACCTATCTCGTCTATAGGCTGATTACAATACAGTGGAACCTCGCTTAACGAGCACCCCTCATAACAAATAGTTTGCATAACGAGCGAAGTTTTCGCATAGTGTGAGTTGCGCTAGCATCTTGTTTTGCTTAACGAATGTTTCGCGTTACGAGTAAGATTCTGAAACGAATTATGCTCGTTAAGCGAGATTCCACTATATCGTTAAAATATTTATTTGAAAATAAATTAGGTCGTTTCTGACGATACCCAAAAATTACAATAACTCCATTGAAATATCTAAAATTAAATAAAACGGAAATATCAAATTGTCACTTATATCATCATATTTTGCCCAAACAATACATATTCTTATTTCACTGATAAACTGTTTGACGTGACGTCATATCAGGGATTATCAAACTCACTTGCGGCCGGTGAAAATTTGAAGTAAGGGTTCTGTATATTATATTTGATTGTCCAATAAGTTCGTGTCGTTTTTGATGAAGGCATCATTTGTGTCAACAGGTATTATCTATCACTGAGATTTATGTACCATTTTGCAGTTTATATTTTCTCATTTCGGCATTACTATTCAATTTATCATTTTGTTCTATTTGAAAATGATTTTCATACCGAAGCCTTTGGAGCTTCCGGTCGACCAAATCGAATATCTCCGACACCTTGTCTACGAGTTCGAAAAGTGGCTGTAGTCCTACGCAGGCCGCTCGTAACATTAGCATTGTCTACAGCAGTGGTGGCCAACCTCGCACCCGGGGGCATAAGTGCGCCCGCGTTTGGTCTGTTATGCGCCGCCGCAAGATTTCCAAAAAAAATAATTTAAAAATATTTTTAACTTGTGTTAGTCATATGAAAAATATTTTCAAATAAGTAATAATAATTTTATTTCCATATGTTATTAGTTCGAGTTCACTGCAAATCTACTAAAATATGGTTGCTATCTACTGAACGAGAATTCATTGTCACAAATATTTCTAGAAAATCAAATTCCGAATATACGTTAAATATCTAACTAAATAAAATAATTATTTTAATGGAAGATTTTGTCAATTTGACGATATGGAACTGATTTTATTTTCCTAGTCCTATTCCTAATCCTATTAATAACATTGACGATACTACTTTAAGTGTAGAATTAAATAAATTTATTACAACACATATAGTAATTATATAATTAAAAAATAACGTCGCTTTGAAAGCTATGAACATAGAAAAGATATTTAGAAAATTTGTTGATTCATATAAATATCCAACATTAAAAAATTGCGCACTAAACCTAAAATATTTTTTTGGATCGGCATATCTAAGTGAAGTTTTCTTCAATGCTATTTAGTTTGGATCAAATCTTACGGATGAAAATTTGAATGATTACTTAAGAATAGCAGAAAACTCAATGTTTTATACAGTGCATGCCATTTTAAGATTAATACATCACATAAAATACATTTTGGAGATAAAATGCAGCGAATTTTGTGGAAAAATAGAATTTTGTAGTAAAACTCGATGTTTTACACAGTGCATGCCGTTTCAAGACAAACATATCACATAAAACAAGTTTTGGAGCTAAAATGCAATGAATTCTTCTTCTTCTTCTTCCTAGCGTTTTCCCGCTATTGCAGGGTCTGCAGCTAAAATGCCATGAATGTTGTTGAAAACTACAGTTTTATACTAAAACTCAATGTTTTATACAGTGCATGGCATTTTAAGACAAATACATCACATAAAATACGTTTTGAAGCTAAAATGCAGTGAATTTTGTGGAAAAATACAAATTTGCAGTAATACTCCATGTTTTCTACTATATAAGCCATTTTAAGACAATTACATTACATAAAACGCGTTTTAGTGCTAAAATGCAGTGAATTTTATGGAAAAATACAGATTTTTAGTAAAACTCGCTGTTTTCAGCTGTATAAGCCGTTTTAAGACAAATACATCAGGAAAAACGCGGTTTGGAGCTAAAAGTGTATTTTGTGCAAAATGCAGATATGTAGTAAATCGATGTTTTGAACAGTGAGTGTCGTTTTAAGAAAAATTTATCATATAAAACACGTTTTGGAGTATCATATTACATTCCAGATTTTAAAAAATTTTGTGAATACGTGCAGTCTCAACTTTTTTATTAGACAGGATAATAGCTTTGTTATATTTATATATTTTATATGTGTGTAATTGTTATATTTGTTACTTATTATTTACCTTTTGTGTACCATGTACTATGATTTTGTTATATTATTGTAACGCTAATATATTTCTCTATTTTTTCTGCTACCCATCTAAAAAAGTTATGCGCCCACTGCGCTGTAAAAATTTTTCATATCGCACTTGCTTTCAAAAAAGTTGGGCACTGCTGGTGGTAGAGTAGGCTTTATTGTTTACTGGATAGTTCGAAAATAATATGCACACATCAGTTTGCAAGAAGTCTATCAAAAATATCTAAAATGCCGATATAAGGTTATTCGAGCCCGTATAATTGAAAAACACGGTTAATCCAAGTTAATCTTTGATTGCGTTAAATATACAAAAATACATACAAAAACGTAAGACATTCTGGCAGCGTTTACTTTAAAACTAAACATAGTAACGGGATTTTTCTCCTCGCCTCCATCGTTATTCATTTGTTTGGCAATAGAATGCTAGCATGACCAAAACTTGTCAAATGTAAACTATTGTAAGGTAATTAATTCGTTAATTATACTCTTATAAAGTCCGGACAAGGGTGTCCGTTTCTATAGAGAACAAAAAAAGTCTAGTACACACTAAGGAACTTTGCTCTGAAACAATGTTTCGGATCAAAGTTTCGCTACAATGTTTCGGATCAAATTGTTCCGATATTTTATTCCACGTCCAACTAGGAGCTCAAATCAACCAGTGCAACATGGCTTCGTAAGCAGCATTTGCTCAGGAAGATAAGAAAAGGAGAAAAAGATGGTGGGCAAGAAACCTTTTTGTTGCCGGAAATGTGCAAACAAAAAATTTATTGGATGTACTTAAGCTGGAGGACGGCTCGGGTTTCCGAAATTTTTTTGAGGATGTCCAGAGTCGAATGTGAAAATCTTTTGGAAATGATTGGAAGTAAAATTTCAAAACAAAACACCGATTTTAGAGAAACGATATCAACTGATATTCGTCTTGCGGTCTCTGCGCTTCCTTATCAGTAGAGATTCATTTACAGATCTTATGTATACATTCAAAGTTTCCAAACAGTCTACCTCCCGAGGTATGCGAGAACATAATTTTTGCGTTAAGGGAAAATGTAAAGGCAAAAAACCAAATTTTATTCAATAAATTCAATAAATGTATTAATGGAATGAAGTATTTTAAGTATCAAGTCTCTTATTTATTGTTATAAACACTATTTTATTCACACTACATTTAACACAGATTTTACTACACTATTATGAAACTTAAATTACACTAAATTCTAATCATGAGAAAAATTTTGTAAAAAAGGTTGTATGTTTCCGAGAGGACCGGACTGATTCGTTGGTTGATAATAATTTGACATTGTAGAATGTTGAGAGCTAGTTGGACTCGGTGTTGATAGAAAATACCTGGATGCTTCATCATTAAAGCCTTGGAGACCGAATCGATCAGAAAGATTTCGATACTGTCCTACTTGCAGTTTAAATAATATTTCGTTGAGCCACTGATATCTCTATTCGCGGTATGTTGCTAGCTAGTAATGTAGCAGCTACATTTACTCCAAAAGCAGTGAACTCGCCTTTTTTATTTACTACTTCCGTCAGTATTTTCATACAAATCAGTGCCTCTTTAACATTATCATTAGAGTAATTTGTTAACTAGTTTAGGGCGCTTAATATTGTCGCTGTCACAATCATTATAGTCCTCTTCTGATGTCCTGTCCAGCTCCTGTTCTTTTTTGGATCCCTCACTCAATTTTTGTGAAAAATAAATTTTATATTATATTTTACAAAAATTTCATTAAAAATCTATTGAAAGGTTATTTGTATTTACAAAGTTATAATTAGTGTTCAATTTTTTTTGGTCATTTATATTTTTCAGCTTCCAAAAAGACCCAGTCAATAAATTTCTCTATCACAAAAATTTTCAACGACATGGAATTTCCCACAGTTTCAACTGCGCAAATGGTTCGTTCTCACAACTAACTACCCGTTATAAATAACATAAATTTTGTAATTGCAGTCACGTGAGAATGACTTATAGCCCGTTATATTACAACATAAATATTGTTAATGAGATAACGAAATTATTTTCAGTAGTGTAATAATTTCAATTAAATCTATTAAATAGTGTAATATTTAATAGACAGTGTGTTTTGTAGAATTTGTTGCGTATTAGTTATAATTTAAAACAAACATTTTTCAAGGTTAAGTAGTGTCAGTGTAAAATTAGGTAGCTATGTGCAATAGCATACCTACGCAGTAATTATACATGTTATAACAGTGTTTCCAACTGTAGCAAAAATTAAAAATTTTTTAACATGGTTGGAAATGAAGAAGAGGCAGTAAAATGTAATTTGTGTAATATTAAATTCAACGCAGATAAAATCATAGATTGCGACGGGAAATGTAAAGATGGTTTCATATAAAATGTGTCAAAATCAAAGAAAAGGGTTTTTCGGTCATAAGTTCAACTTCCGGAATAAAATGGTTCTGTGAACAGTGTAATAACAATTTTTTCGACAATTAAATAAAACAAGAGATAACAGAGTTACAAAAATGAGATGCAAGAATTGAGAAATTTGATTACTTTACTTATAAAAAAGGAAAGCGAACCAAAATTAGGGAAAACAAATGCAGCGGTGACCAATCAACCAGCTACTGTTATCAAACCGAAATCCATACAAAACAGCTTAAAAACAAAGGACGAAATAATAATGAAAATTGACCCAATACAATTAAATGTCGGCGTCAAATCACTTACTTCTCTGAAAAATGGTGGAGTAGTGGTTCAGTGTAATAGAAGAGATAATACAGAAATTCTGAAAGCGGTGCCACAAGAAGATCTAGGTAATCAGTATGAAGTTGAACAAACAAAAATAGAAAAAATAATCCAGAAATTTTAATATTTGGAATTAGGGAAAACCTTACTAGAAATTCGAAACTGCATTGTAAGGCAAAATAACATGTTTGTGAATAAAGAATCAGAAATAAAAGTAAATTATGTAAAGAAGGAGCAAAATAACCAATACGTTGCAACAGTGGAAGTTGACAGTTCTACATACGACAGCATTATGAAGCTAGGGAAAATAAATGTGGGATGGAGTAGATGTGGTGTAATTGAAAAACTCAATATATGGAGATGCTACAAATGTTCTGGATATAAACATAAAGCTGTAAATTGTAAAAATAAATTGGCCTGTGCCACCTGTGCAGGTGAACATTCTAATAAGTATTGCCCAAGAACAGACGAACAATGTGTTAATTGCATATCAGCAAATAAGATTTTGAAATTAAAACTAGACACTAACCACACATCTTTCGACAAAAAATGTCCCGTGTACTAAAGAAAATTAGATGCGACCAAAAATAAAATAAACTACGCATAGCAATTGAAACAAGATATGATTCCAACAAACTCTTTAATTGTGCATTTTAACGTACAAAGTCTTCTGGCACCTAAAGATAAAGTTGCTGATTACATATTATGCACGAAACCGGTGGTGTTGTGTTTATCTGAATCTAGATTAACTACCGAAATAGAAGAGTCGGAGGTTAGAATGGCAAATTATAATAATTCAGTTCGATGTGACCCGGAAAGCAGGCATACAGGCGGTTTAATAATATACCTACATGATAATGTCAAGTTCAAAATCATACAGGTGGAGAATCATCCTAAAAAGTTCTGGTTTATTTCTCTGCGAATTTCGTGCTATGGGAAAAATTATGTAGTTTGTGGTTTATATTGATCTCCTAATTCCAGTATTCCACAATTCCTTGAAACATATGAAGAGTGGATCAACGAACTATACTATGAGGAAGATATTTTAATACAAATGGGCAATTTCAACATTAACTGGAACAATAACAATTTGTATACGGTGAAACTTAAGGAATTAGTAAGTTAGTGGAAAATGAAACAGCTTATAACGGTACATACGAGAGTGACTAACTTATCTCAGTCACTTATTGACCTAGTAATATCAAATGCCCCATACATTGAAACGAAAGATTTAGATGAACCAAAAATTTCAGATCAGAGCATGTGTGCAATTTATATTAAAAGTAGAAGTCTAGCAGAAGAATTTCAGAATAATACTATATGCCAAGGCTTGACTATGATAAAATGTTAATGTTATTAATTAACTCACACTGGTCGTATGAATCGAGTAATATAAATATATTTTGTGAAAAATTTTATGAAAACATTAACTGTGCTAAAAGCTTATGTTCCGAAAAAGTGAATCAAAGAAATAAATTAATTTGTCTACCTTGGTTAAAGGATAAAGCAGTGATAAAAGCGCATAAAGAGAGAGATAGAACTTGCAAAAAATTTAAATTAAGTTCATCAACACAAGATTGGAACAATTATAAACTATTACTCAAAAAATTTCTCTCAGTGAAAAAACAGTGTAAATCTAAGTATTATGAAAACAAAATAGACCATTTAAAAGGGAACCAAAATAAAAAGTGGATTATATTGAAAAGCATTTTAGGGAAAATGATATTATTAAATCCACAGATAATTCATCATTAAGTATTAATATTATTTTAGGAATTAGCCAAAAGTTTATTATTCATACAATGAATGAATTTAAAACTATTTCAATAGGAGAACTGAAACAAATTATATGGGAGCAGAAGGAAAATTAATCAAGTTGGGATGGCATCAACTTTAAATTGTTAAGAAAGGTTCTCGATGTAGTTGGTTTCGCAATATGAAACCTAATAAATATGTCTCTAAAATATGGTATATTTGCTTAGAAATTAAAGGAATCTATGATAATACCAATACCGAAAGCAAGTGGCACACACAATGTTGAGGAGCATAGACCTATAAATATGTTGTTAGCTATTGATAAAATTTTAGATTTATTCGTTTATAAGCAAATTAAAACATATGTGAATGACAATAATATGCGGACAAAACTTACGTTGTTTAATACAATAGTTTTACCCCATTTCAACTATTGCAGCTCGATTTTGTTTATGTGCAATAAAACACAGATAGCGTCACTACAAAAGCTGCAAAATAAAAGCATGCGCAGTATCTTGAAATGTGACAGGAGAACTAATGTGAATGAAATGATGAAGTCCCTCAATTGGTTAGATGTGGGTAAAATTAATGAAATAAATACAATAAGTTTTATGTATAATATTTATAATGGTGTTGTCCCTAGTTACTTATATGTTAACTTAAAAAAGAAATGCCATATACATAGCTATAACACGAGGGAAAAAGATTTATTCTATGGAAATAGTATAAAATTAAACACCAAAGGGTACATATACGATGAAGGTATTAGAAAATTTAATAGACTAGACAGGGACATAAAAAACTGCCGAAATATATAAGAATTTAAAAGAAAATTAAAGGAAAATATGCTTCTGCAACTACATCTTTAGATAATAAGTATATCTATTATTGTTCTCTTGTAATATTGTGTTATATTTCATTGTTTTATGTTCATGTTTTTTTTTATATTGTATAAGTGCTTATTTTGCTTTGTGTATTTTTTTT
>JAGJTL010000111.1:239415-250963 GCA_022063505.1 Calosoma granatense | reverse complement strand
AGCACGCAAGTTTCATCTTTTAAATGGGGACCGCAATAAACGTCATGTTATGCATTTTTAAATTGTAAACAAATTTTTCCTCTAAAATGCACTGGGAAATTATTCGCACATTAAAAAATTAACCCGTAAATTGCAATATATATATACTGTTGCAAGAAAAAACCGAATACAGTGGATCCTCGCGTAACGAGCATACTTTTTCAGAATCTTACTCGTAACGCGAAACCCTTGTTAAGCGAAACATGATGCTAGCGCAACAATTACTAAACACAGACTGATACAGCGGGCGTACAATCCGATATTTTCTGTTTTTTTATTCTGCCCATTTTACATATTTTCTTTCAAATGTCCTTTTTACTTCCTTCTCCCATGTTTTTTCAGGTCTTCCTCTTTCTTTTCTCCTAGTGCATTTTGCTTCGCATATATTTTGCGTTAATACCTCCTATCCCACTCTTTCAAAATAACGCAACTATTTTAGTTGAACTTCTTTTATTGCGTCCTCTATTCATTTTATTTGTAAGTTTTTCTCTTCTGACATTTAGTGGCGGTTACGCTAAGTTCGTCTGTGACTTTATCTCTTTCTCTCCTTGTTACTTCGCAACTTTACAACTTATTCTCTTCTGGCACTTGGCGCGGTTTCTGTAATCGACTTTAACTTTCGACGGGAATTCTTTAAACACTTTGATTATTTTTCACTTGATCACTGGTTCACTCGGTAGTCGGGCAGAGCTTCGATGTCGTAGGTGAGAACTGGTGGAACTCTGCTGTATGGACCACAATCTTGCCCTTTTATACTGATTCTACTTGGACATCGAAGGGAGCCGCGATCTAATTAAAGCAGTGGCTTATCCAATCCGCTCCCGAATTAGGGAATGGATCGCCCTCTAATCCCCGTGGATCCCGCTACTCTTACTCTATTACATGCCTCTGTACTTGCTATCCATTACTTATGACATATTTTCTACCGCGGTTCTTGGAATTTGGTTTGTTTACTTCCGCGGTTCTCGGCATTTGTTCAGTCCCGGCTTAATAACTTTGGCATGAACAGAGCCGGATTCCAACAACAGAGATCCGTTAGTGTTACTCCGTTTATTGTCCGTTTTCCTATTTCAAAGTGTTTACGTTCTGCTATAGCGTTTTTAATTACATCAACCAGAATTACTGAGAATAGTAGGAGGCTTAATACGCATCCTTGTATTAGTCTTATTTCAGTTTTATAAGGTCTTCAAGTTTCGTTTTTTGTTCTGTAGTTTGTTGTTTTTTTTTTCTATTTCTGAGGCTTTTTCAACTCGTCCTTCATTAACTCTTGTGTTCCTCTCCCTTTCCTAATTCCACATTTAATGACTTCTAACGTATGATTATATATATATATGTGTGTAATTACTCCTATCTATCAATCTTCTGAAGATATATTTTCTATCATTACTTTGTTAATCACTTTCAATAGTTTTTCTTTGATGTTACACTACATATGTTATCATTTCTGTCGTTATTCTACCATAGCCTACTGCTTTTCCTATTTGCGCCTTGAATGTAGCTTCTTCGAATTCTATTTTAATTTGTACTTCTAACCTTTCTAAGGACGTGATCTTTTCTCCCATTTTTTGCGTTTCGTTTTCTAGCAACTATTAAAGTATTGTCTCCATCTTTCGATTATTTCCATCTCTCTGCTTAATAACTTCGTCTTTAATATTTTTATTATCACTTTTTTCCTCTTCCATATTTGTTTAAGTGTTTCGTAGTGGTGTTTTTGGTTCTCTGACTGAGACTGATGTTTTTGGTCTTGTCCTAAAATCTTCCCATGCTTTTTTTGCTTCATTTACCAACTTGCTAACGCTTTTCCTCATAGTCTTTTTTCATTTCTTTTACTTCAATAATTTTCCATGATAAAGTTCAAAGGCGCGTAAAGGGGTAAAGGAAGTGAGATCAACGGGGATTATAGGGCGATTCATTCCCTAATTTTGGAAAGGGTTGGATACGCCACTCCTTATTTAGATCGCGGCCCCTTTAATTTACGAGTAAAATCAGTACAAAAAGCCAGAATTTGGGCCAAACGGCAGAGTTCGACCAGCTCTCACCTACGACATCGAAGCCCTGCCCGACTACCGAATGAACCAGAGATCAAGTGAAAAGAGTGAAAGTGTTCAACGAATTGAGGTCGACAGTTAAAGTCATTGGCGGACTTAGCAAAAACGGTGCTATGTATCAGCCCGGTCAAGAATTAAATTCGCTTACGGGCTTAGAACAAACCGCGCCAAGTGCCAGAAAAGTAAAAGTGTAAAGTCTCTGACGGACTTAGCACACACGGCGCTAAGTATAAACGTGGAAAAGGAGTTAAAGTCGCTGATGAACTGGCACTAAGTGTCAGAAGAGAAAGAAAGTAAAAGACTACGAGAAGAAAAGTTAAAGCCGATTACGAACTTATTGGAAACGGCACTAAGTTCGAGTAACTCGGAATTGTTCAAGTCGATTATAGAGTACAGGAGCAGCCCCGATCATCTGTGTGCTCGTGCGCAAAGGTGAAAAATCTCATACTACTGGCCACATGTAGAGAGTTGCTCGCCGTGGAACCAGGCAACTCGTGTTGTATCAGTTGTAAATGTGTTGCATGTCTTTGTTTTTATAGAAGTATACAGTGTTTAAACTAGAAGTGCGTCCTGTTTTTAAATATACAAACACACAGTCAAAAGACGAACCCATCCCGTTTCCGTAAGGTTGACTGACAATTTTCCGTTTGGTGTCATTGGCCAAGCCAATGAGTTCATTCGCCCCGATTGACTCAGCATATGATTTGGTTGGTAGTGTGTGTTTAATTGATTAATAAAATCAAGTAACACACTGTGGTGTGATCACCCCACGACATTCTTGAATATATACGAGTACATAACAACTCAGTTTCAATGCTATGAAATTTTCAACTCACACATGTTTGAAATTTGAATAGAGTATTTCATTTCATATTTAATTTTTTGTTTATATAGCTTTTTTTTTCTTCAAAATATAATCTATAATCTTTATTTGAAAAATTTTTCAATAAAACCTCGTCTTCAAATTTTTCAATTATAGCATAAATCTAATTAGCTCTCTGTCTACTAAAAAAATCAAATGCTTTCCGTGAATATGTACAGAACATTTTTTCTCGAAAATAATATTCGCTAGAACTTTAGTTTGGAAAATTTTTACAAATCGCTTTTTGTTTTAAAAATAATTTGAAATTTTTTATTTTCGTGTTCAGTAAACTTCCTCTTCTGGTTTTGTCATTATACCCAAAATCTATTCTACTCTTCACCAATTCAAAAACTTTTAAATATCAAGTTTTAATAATCTCCCTATGTTCTATTTTGAGATAATGAATTTACGGCCACACATCCATACACACATACGAGTTATATAATATCAGAACTATAACATGATGAATCAATAGTTATATATTACCACAATAACATGACGATTAAATCTCTTTGTCTTTATTTTATAAGCTATTAGTCCTGTTATATAAGAAGAATAATATAAACAATGTTTCTGATACAAATAAATATAAGTATATGCATGAGAATTCCTCATGCTAATAAAATAATACCTGTAAAACAATTACAAAATATACCAATAAAACCACCTTTTAAAACACCTAGATTTAGTTTACCAAATCAACTAATAAACCAGCAACCTAGTACATCTAAACAAAAAAAATTTGCTCCTAGACAAAACATTATAAATGCGCAGCAAGATAGAAAACCCACTCCAATGTCCATTCAATCTAAATTATCAAGTAACTAATTTACTCAACAAAATAAACCAAATTTTAGGTTTGAGGAAATAAATGCAAAAGACGATGAATGTTAGACAGACATTACTTATGGAGAAAATAATGACGAAAGTGAAAATTTAGATCTTCCTTTTTTAGACATTACAGAGCCAAATACCGAGGAAAAACTAGATTGGGTACAGCCACCCATGGCTGTAGCTCATCGATGTATATTTAAGTCTGAATAAGTTACAAGAAACTAATATTTATTAAAATATACTTTTAAAATTTATAATCCTAAATAGTTGACCAAACAATAAAATAATAAATGTAAAATATGTAATTATCTGCAAAAACATCTACTTTCTTTTGTTGAAAAAAGAAAAACTTAGTCGGCTATGATTTGATTTTCTTTTGTTTAGAGAAACGTCAAAAACTCGATTAAAAATTTTTTTTTTTGATATCCTTATGTTATTTATCAAAAACAAAAATACAAGAAAATTTGTCATTATTTTCTGCATATGTGGGAAAATTTTGAAAAACAATAATTGAAAAATAAAGGCGAAAAAAATAAAAACCGAAAAAAATTTGGAAAATATTTTTTTTCTCAAGGCCTAAAAGAATTTTTGAAAAATAAAAAATACCATGCACAACTAGACAATAATATGTATCTGCAAAAAAATTCATCAAAATCGGTTGGATAGTCTAGGAGGAGATTTTGAAATCGGACGATGTTAAAAACATCGTACTGAACACTATATCTCTTCGACAGGAGGTCGATGAGCTAATAATGTATATAAATTGTAATTCAAAATTACCTAACATCCAAATTAAAATTATATTATTCTGCTTGATACTGGCAGCACAATAAATCTTATTGGTAAAATGTTGATTGTAGAACAAAGTCCAAACTATTTAATCTCCAAAATGTAAAATTTTCATATAAAACAGTTTCTGGTATATCTCCAGGGAATTATTTTGCAGAAATTATTATTGATAAAATTCCGATTATATGTTACGTTTGTAATTTTCACAAAATAAATTAGCAAAAGTAGGTAATAAACAATGTAAATTCAATTATTATGAAAATAAAACTGAAACAAACCAAGATAGTTAGAAATTCGAACTGATCATTTAAATAGCGAAGAAAACGCGAGTTAGTCAAGATAATAAAAGAATATTAAAACTTATTTCACAACGAGAATGAGAATCTGACTTTTATTGATGCAGTTCAACATGAAATTCACACCGCGGACGAAACTCCAGTATACACAAAAATTACCGGTATACCGAAGTCTATAAAGAAGAAATTAATAAGCAAATACAAAATTTATTAAAAAATAAGATAATTGAACCCTCTTATTTTCCATGGTCTTCCCCTGTGTGGATAGTGCCAAAAAAATTAGTGCCTCAAACGAAAAGAAATATCGTATGGTTATCGACTGTCATAAATTAAATAAAAAAACTGTAGACGATAAATACCCGATAACCAGTTTGACAGATATTCTTGATAAATTGGTCCGTAATATATATTATACTACTTTGGACATTAGTTCAGGCTGTTTTCGTATGTCGTATCTAAGGTGAAAACGGCGCATTATAGGCAAGTGTAATACAAAATTTATTAAGATATTCACCTATACTTCAAATCCCAGACTTTAATAAACAATTTACAGTCACAACTGACGCTAGTAAGTTCGCAATTGGAGCAGTACTTAGTCGAAATTACAGTGGGAAAGATTTAGCTGCCGCATACGCGTCTAGATCATTGAACGACCACGAGATAAACTATTCCATAACAGAAAGAGAAGTTTTAAGTATTGTGTGGGCTGTAAAATACTTTAGACCTTACATTTACAGCACTAAATTCAAAATTATTACAGACCATCCTCCAATGGCACGGTTAATGTGTTTAAAAGATCCGAATATAATATTTGCTCGTTGGAGAATATAATTGGAAAAATATAATCCATATGAAATCGAATTTAAAAAAGGTTCATTAAACACAAATGCTGACGCACTATCACGGAATAGACCAAAATTAGAAATTGCAAAATCTAACGAAGACTTTTTTTTTAAGAATTATAATATTGTTGATTACATTAGTAGTAAAGACTTCAAATTAGGGAAAAGATTTGCAAAACAAATTGACGAAAAATTAGACTGTACATATATTTAATAACCAAAACAGTCAAAATTGAAAATTTAATTATTTAACCTATTCATAATAATAAAAATAATTTATTTCATTTATTAAAAAAAATTATTATTTTGAAAAATCTCCATTGGCACAAATAAAAGAATCTAAATTTAAACAATATTTAATTCAAAATGATATATGTGAAATTCATGCACCAAAAATTTGTTTTGGCCTAGATCAGATACCATGGAATACAGTTGAAACTTTAATCATTGAAATTTTTAAGAATACTCATTTAAAATTTGTAATGCACGAATTAATTCCTTTCGATTCAGTTAATATCAACGATAACGCAATAAATAACTCAACCAGTCTTATCGCACAACAAGATAACGACGAAGACCAAACAATTCACTCAAGTGACGAAAATGCAACAAACGAATATATAAAGAAATACCAAAAAATTTTGGCAGAAATCAAATTATAATAAAACAAGGAAACATATTTAACGTAGAATTATGAAAATTTTTTGGGCAATAAACAAAGATTATCAGTACAGCTTAACATAGGTAATTTAACTCAAGAAATATATCATATTATTAAAGACTATTTAGCGCCTAAAGTAAATTCTTATTGTCTAATCGATGATAAACGAACCATTAATTTTAGTAATATTTTATAACAAAATTTTGTAAAAGATTCTTATAAACTTAATATGCAATGAAATGTTAGAAGATAAACTAACTCAAGGCAATCAGATTGTATGTAATCAAAATTATCATCATGGCAAAACAAATCATCGTTGAATAATTGAAACATATCATAATCTCAAGGGTAAATATTATTGACCGAATAGGTTTAACGACATTCAAAAATATATAAACATTACAAAATATGAAAGAATTCCCTACCAGATCCCCGACAAACTTACCCCAAATCCAAGTCACCCTATTGATACACAATCTACCACTGAATAAAAAAATATTTAACTATCATAGACAACTTTACAAAATTATCAGTTTGTAAAAAATTAAAAATCTTCACATCGATCGATATTACTAAAAATTTATTAGAATATTTCGCACAATATCAAATACCCAATAAAATTATTGTAGATAGTGGTCGAGAATTTAATAATGAAATAATTAATAATCTATTAAAAGGTTATAAAATAGAAGTCCATATCATATCAGTAGACTAGAACATTTAAGACTAATAGAACAAAGAGATTAATTCAAAAATTTAGACATAAATGGGAAAATTAATATAGCATCAATAGCATATAATAATTCATTAAATAATTCTAAGTATTCACCGGTTAAAATTCTTTTGGAAACATTTCTGAAAATCATATTTTTTATTTCAAAGACACTGTTGGAAACCGGCTCTGTTTAAACCAAAAGGGCTCAGCCGTGATTGGACGAATTCCGAGGAACACGAGAGTAAACAGACCAAATTCCGAAAACCGTGGTAGTAAAGATATCATAAGTAATGACCAGTACGTACATAGGCTCGTGATAGCGTAACAGTAGCAGGGTCCAGGGCGATCCAATTCCTAATTCGGGAGCGGATTGGATACGCCAGTGCTTTGTTTAGATAGCGGCTCCTTTGAAGTTCGTGTAGAATGGGTATTTAAGGGCCAGATTTTGGTCCCAACGGCAGAGTTTCACCAGCTCTCACCTACGATATCGAAGCTCTGCCTGACTAAGTGAACCAGTGATCAAGTGAAAAATAGACAAAGTGTAAAAAGTATTCCGGTTGAAAAGTAAAGTCGCTGAAGAACTTAGCGCAAACGGTGCTAGGTCTCAGCCAGCTCAAGAGTTAAAGTCGCTGACGGATTTAGCGTAACCGGCGCAAAGTGTCAGAAGAGAAATAGAGTCAAAGTCGCTGAGGGACTTAGTGCAAACGGCGCTAAGTATCTACGAAGAGAGAAGTTAAAGTCGACTACGAAATTAGTGCAAACGGCACTAACTGACAGTAATTCGTGTTGTCAAGTCAACCGTGGTCCAGAAGCTGCCCCGACCAGCTGTGCGCTTGGGCTCAAAGTTAAAGGACATTCTACTACTGACCACACGTACAGGGTGCTCGCCGTGTAGCCAGGCAACCCGTATTTTACCACTTGTAATTGTGTTGCATGTATCTACAGTTACCAATATACAGTGTTTAAACTATAAGTTTGTTTCGCTTCTAAAATCCAACCACTTCACACTCAAAAGGCGAACCCACCCCATATCCGTAAGACTCACTGACATTTTCTCCCGTTTGGTGTCAGTGGCCGAATTATTGAGTTTATTCACCCCGATTGGCTCAGCATATGATTCGGTTACATGTGTGTGTTTAACTCAAAACACCAGAGAAAACGCACACTTCATTCTTACAACACAAAACATGATTACCTAAATATCTGCCACGAAAATGTATGAAATTACATTTTATTTTTCTTTATTAATTCAATCGACACTGATGTTCCCGTGCAACCATTTTTCGTCAGTCGATGCATTCGAACAGTCCATTATTGTGCCCATGAAAAGTAATACTTATAAGCTTACATATACCGCTCATATATGATTATTCAATTACTCACCGGGGTGCCATCGGCCCCGTACCCTTGTACAACGTCCGGATCCATCCCCTAGCACCATCTTCGATGGTCTTGCCGTGATCTCATCTACGTGAGTCCGCACATGGGTCAAACAAGCGTCTTCCTAGAGTCAAAGCAATCTCGACTAAGAACCTGTAACACATATTAGACGGCACGTCAGGGGACACGCCGCTATCAAGTCACCACCTTGAAACTTTAGGCTGGGATCACGATAGCCAGAGAGTGCTTGCAAGTCCCTCTCCCACGGTGGTACTGTTACAGTACGTTTTAGGCTGGGAGTACAACCCACGGTGGTACTTTGAGCGTAAGCCGTGAGGGCGCACGACACAAGGGTTGATCAGACCCCATACATACAACTCTACTCCCACTGAGTAGACCTTCAGTACAGGACAACATCCTGCACTGGACTCTACTAAGAGGAACCCAATAACACCACACTGTATTCCACTACTACCAAGTACCCCATTCGGTTCTACTACCACACCAATATATATTCTAACTACCAATTCAGATCTATACATGATACACCAGCTCATCCTGCATGGTTGGGTACAGCTACAGCTACCTGAAATGCCTAATGTTTATTAGTCACCGTGTCAGTATCAGTTCCCCCTAGATCACGGTCTAGGTGTCATTATTCCACCCTGCTGTCTGCTCCCTGTATTAGAAGATCACTCCCGTACGTATCTACCGATGCGTTCTAAGCGCTCGCTACCGTAATACTGCCTACATTCTATCTTGTCGTTAATATACACGTAATCTAATTAAGCTATCTGTTGAATTAGACAAATGTACGATTTACTTAGTATATGCATATTTAGAGAATATGTAACCTATTGTAAGAAGGGAATGTTCGTTGGCCCTTGTTTAGTGCCCCGCGGCAATAAATGTCCGTAGGCATGCTATTTTTAGTAACTATGTACCGTTTTCTGGGCCCTATGGTAAATATAGGTAGTAATATTTTCGACCATCTGCGAGCGGTCCCCTGACCGCAATAAACTGGGCAATTAAACAAGGGAGGCTGTACGTTCCTAGAATCTAAATAAAAAATGTAATTGTATGTTAGAGTAAGAAAGCTGTAGTTAGTTGCACTGTAACTTCGACACATAATAGACGTGTACGAAGCATACGATATTTGTAAATAATAAACAAGTGAGTCTGATCTCTTAGTTATAAGAGATCGAAGGTGTCTTCATTTCTTTCTCACCTGTTTTTGTCCTTCATCCATTATTCGTACTCATCGTTCAAAACTTCTCGTCTCACGAGAAAATTATCATTTGTAATAATCATTCTTTATTAATCCCCTTACTAATCTCTTACAAAAAATTAAAAGAAATCATAGGAAAAGTTCTGCATAGAGCAAAAATAAATAAAAATAAAAGATTTTTAAAAAAACTACCTAAAAAGTACCAAGAGGCAATCATTAATACTAAAAAGGTATTTATTAAAGAAAATCCTAGATTAATTTCGAAATTTAAAAAGCCATTATATAAAAAACAAGAAATTAGAAGCTTTGATAAAAATAAAGACTTAGTAAAATTAAAAGTCGACATAAAATTTAAAATAACTTAGCTAAAACGAAAACGGTTGTATGATCCAGATGTTCCGCCCGAGAGACAAACCTAATATAAAAAATAGGCCAATATCCCGGAATAAACATATTAGATTTAGGGCAAGTAAACTTTGACATTAATTCACGTTATTCTTATTATTACTATAATATAAGTACTATTCATTTGGAATTTAATAAACTAAGTAATTATATTATAAATATAAAGAATTATTTAGGAAATAGGGTTGACGATAATAAAAGAAAGTTTCACATTAAACTAAAAAATTATTTAAACATACTAAACTTTTACTATGTTAAAGTAGAAAGTAAAATTACAAATTTATTTAATAAAAGAGAAAGACCAGGATTAATTAATGGACTAGGAACAATCATTAAATCTATAACTGGAAATTTGGATTCTGAAAACGCAGAAAATTACGAACTAATGTTCCAACAAATCAAGGAAAACCAGGAAATCGATCAAAAACAAAATTTAGATCATATAGCTTTAAATAAAGAAATGATAAAAAATATAATCAACAAATTTAACATGTATCATATAACGAAATAATTCTTAAAAGCAGAATAATGCAAATAAACGCTATTTTGGAAGAAGAAGTAAATTATCAACATTTATTCATAATAAAAGATATAATTAACCAAATTACTTTAATGTTGATAAATTTACTAAACTTGTTGACGAAAGTGAAAGTAGGTTAACATTTTGTAATACAGATAAATAACACAGCTCAAATATCAATATTAAATTATTAAAGCAAATTGTAAATAATATAGATACAAAATTAAACTTTTTGCAAATTAGTATCCAAATAACCAGCCATTGTAAACTAAGTAGTGGTCAGATTGAATATTTACCAGAAATACCAGTATATGTAAATAGACACAAATTTATTACAAATGACACCAATTCCAACTATAGTTGAAAATCAAATCTTTTTATTCAATGAAGAAAAGGCAATGATAATAAAAGACAATTCAAACTTGTATTATATTTATAACTGCATTAATGTTAATAATAAATACTATTGTAAAATACACTACATGGAATTTAGAGACTAGTTGAAAGAATTGATTGTAAATCAGAATAATCAATATTGTCATTATCATAGGATAAGTGAAGTATTCGCTTTATTTAAAATCGAAAATTCAAACATAATGTATATTGCTAGATCGATTGAAAAAAATATTGATATTAAATGTAAAAATTACTATATAAAACAGAGAATAAAAGGTATTTATAGATTTGATATAGAAACCAATTGTACAATAAACAATTATATTTTGGAAAGGAAATTAAAAAACTAAAGAAATAATGTTTCAACATGTTAACTTTAAAATTAATGACAGCAGAAACAGACATTTTACAGTGTAAGGTTGACTTTCCCATACACAGGCGAACGCCCGCCATCGTGTGTGAAAATGCACTAGTAAAAATATACAACAAACGAGACAAATACATATTTTGTGTCATTCTGTGTTTGTACTTGA
>JAGJTL010000111.1:193145-203267 GCA_022063505.1 Calosoma granatense | reverse complement strand
GTATAACCCTGAAGGTTCAAATATATGTTTTATATTAATTAGCAATAAATCTTTGAAAGTTTCAAAATTATTAAAAATATTTTTAACCCTACCTAGAGAAAACTATACCCAATCCAAGAGAATAATTAAATATAAATTCAATCGCCATCATAAAATGAGAGAAATAAGCGTTTAAAAATAAAACACATACTAGCTTTGTTCGTGGAAACGATCCCGAACACATCCGGAATATGTTCGTGTATCGATAGAAAGCGCATGCGCTGTTCCGGATCATTTCGGGATCTTGTGATTACGCGAACGGTTCCGAAGCAGCGTGTATGTAAACGGTATAAACATCTGTTGACTTAACCTACATACATTTGTGTTAACTTCGCTTGCAACATGTCAGAACAAGGTAAGTTTAAAACAATTAATAAAATACCTTTTAATTAATTCTACTTAGGGCATAAACCGGAAAATTTTGTTAACAATTTTTGATTCTGTATTATGGTTATGTCTGTTGCAACGCGTAGTTAAATTTTTAAACATTTTTTCAGATTTAACCGATTACTTAATTTTACCGTCAACTTCGCAAGAGATAGATGATTTAGAAACTTACAAATGGAGCTACAATACAACTCTTCTATTTTTGGACTTATACAAGCAATATGGAAATAAAGTAGGTTCTTTAAAAATTAAAAATGTGAAGAAAATATATGAGGAATTATCAAAAGGATTAAGGCATAAAATCAAACGCAATGTTACACCTGGAAATTGTGAAAACCGTTGGAAACATCTAGAACGTACTTATAAAAAGTATATTGGCAATAATAAGAAAACTGGCCGTGCAAGGAAAGAATTTGAATATGCAGAATTTATGGAGGAAATTTTAGGCCAGAGACGAAATATAAATCCTGTTATATTGTTAGCATCGGACACAATTAGTACTCTACCCCAAACAGAAAATATTACAGAACCTGAAATAGAACCAAACCAAGTTACATGGAGCAGCAGAGCACAACACCAAAATAAAGAGCCAAGAAAAATATCATCCAAAACACCTACGGAAGGCATCAGAAATCCTAACAGAAACAAAATGTTAAAGGTTGATGTACTGAGAGATATACGGAACGCTAGAAAGGAGTATTATAAGAAACGCTTAGAAATAGAAGATAAAAAGTTAGAGGAAAAAATAAAAAAGAACAGGATCCTGGAAGAAAGAAATAGTTTATTAAAACAATATATAGAAGAGCGAGTAGTGTTGCCTTTGACAGGTGTAGAAAATTTATAAGTTATTTATTCTGTTATGTACTTTTAAATAAGACATATAATATTGTTTTTTATTTTACAGTATCAGGCAAGCAGAGTCAAGAAGTGGTCCAGTTAAGTGTATGACAATTCCCAATAAATAAAAAAGTACAATTATTTTATTATATATTTATTTAATTTTAGTTGTGTTTGGATATTTTGTGTTGCACTTAGAATAAGAAATAATTTAATTACTTAAGTTTAGTTTTGTATTATCTAATTTTTCAAATATGAAAATAAAAAAATCTATTGTCATGAAATTTCAGATCTTATTACGTTACTTGCAATAAAAAATAAAGTGAAAATGAAATAAATAAATTTTTAATTTTATACAGTCATTATTTGAAACTTTAAGCAAGGATCTTTGCTTTATTGAACAATTGAAATGAGTATTTAAAAAGCTATATCTGTAAGGGTAAACTGTTCATTACTTCATTCCTTTTGGCTATACCATATTTGTCATCTCGATCATCATATTCTTCACGCCCAGCTACTTCATCGTTTGGTCCTGCAAGTACGTCATCTTGAAGATCAAAATTATTTTCTATAGATAAATTGTGCAAAACGGCACATGCCCTGATAAAATGCACAATATCTTGTATGCTTCTTAGTTTGCGATGATAAAACTGTCCGAATTTTTGTTTGAGTAATTCAAAACAGTGCTCGATCAAGTATCTAGTTTTTGAGAGCAAGTAATTGTAATTTCTTTGCCGTCTGGTTAAATTACCCCCGTCTTTAAAGGGTGTCAAAAGATGTTTCAGACATGGATATCCACTATCTCCAAGAATAAAAAAGTCACCACATTTTTCTGCCAATGTTTCACTCAAAGGCGATACTCTGAATACTCGGCTATCATGGACCGAGCCGGGAAATTCCGCAAAAAAGTCTATGATTTTTTTTCTATAGTCACATACGACTTGCACCTATAGGATAGAAAATGGATAAATACAAAATAAATTAAAGGTTCTGAGACGTCAAACATAAAAAATTGTTTTATAAAGTAGAAATTTTGTATTAAAATAAATATAAAAATGCTGATGACTTCTTGTGTTAATTAAAATTTTGATATTGGTTACCTGGATTGAATGGAACTGCTTCTGTTAAGATAACAGTCTAGATTTTCTGTAGGCTTGTCAATTCTGATATGGGTACCAATTCCTATTCTTTGGCACTTCAACAAGTTCTACTAATTCTTCCATGTCGTCATCACTAGAACTTAAATGGTGTATCATCTAAAAAACCACGTGATTGGAGAATGGTGTATTTTCATATTTAAGATTTTGAAATTTAAGAAGAGAAAACTGGTAAAATAACGAGTACTTACCATTAAGATGTCCTCTAATAGCTTTCGGAACAACGTACAAAACACATTTAAACTCGCAACATTTAAAATATGATGAAAATTGTAATGCGTATGTACCGGAGTTTTTATCCCTCCTGCAATCCTAGGATCTCTTGAACACGTTCCGAATTAATTCTGAACTTAATAGATGTGCTCCGCGAACGCTGAATTTTTAACTACGAACTTGATTTTTAGTACCGCGAACGACCGATTTTAAACTGCGCATGCGTCCGATCCCTGAACTAGTTCGGGATTGTTTCCACGAACAAAGCTAATATTTCAAACGTAACACACTTTACTTTAGTTCTAACTAAAAACATATATGTACTAGGTATAGAAAACGCCACTACTATTTTATTTTAATATAAATTGTTTTTCAGTTTTGATTATTTTTCATATATACGTGTAATAAAACATTCCTTTAAACAATAGCTGTATTCTTTCTACCTGAGCGCTCAGTTCAGCTCAGTTATATCTGAGCGGCTCAGATACTTAGGTGTTCTTTTTGCTGCTCGTAGCTCAGTTTATCAGAGTTTACTCACCTTCCCCTTTACCGATGACGCACTACCGGCAAAATAAATGCTAAAAGAGATGAGCCGTATTTATGCGCGGGAAAATTTGACGTAAAGAGGTTATTGTGGAGTTCTTTTTGTTAAAAATAGATAATTTGGAATATACAGACAATGCTACCATCATAATTATAAATGAAAACGTAGCAAACGAAATAGTTTTGTAAAACATAGTTTTTATAAATAAATACATGCAATAAAAATGTAATTTTTTTCAGACGAAAAAAGAACTTGGCAATTTAATAATACGACGGTATTAATAAATAGTGTAGAAGCGCACAATGATGAATTTAATCATCCTAGAAGGAGGAAAAATGTATAGAATAACGTATGCAATGATTTAGTTATATATACTAACACATCATTTGTTTCCGAATCATTCATTTTCAATTACTCGTATATATTAATATCGTAACTTAATTAATATGCAATATAACCTCAATGTGCCATTCTGGATTACAATTTGACAGCTTAAACATATGCCACTGCGCATGTCAGTTAACTAACAGAGGCAAATGTGTTCTTTCTACAAACAGTCAACTCAGATAATTTTGGCTCAGCTCAGCTCTTATTGAAGTGAGCGCTCAGATAAAAAGAATATAGTTAATGAAAACAACAAACACGAAAAGTGCGGGTCACCTTTGACAGGTAATGTTTGTATCTCTAGCGCAAGCCGATAAAAATCCTCGTTTTCACGGGACTTATCGCTCAGCAAGAGGGTGTAATATTATTTGGAGAAAGTTAAAGCCAGTGTGTCAAAGTGTGAGTGGAGTACTAAAAAGATATTTAGAAATAAAAGTGTGGTGTCAAGTATAAAAAGAAAAAAGGAAAAACAGTAGTTATCTGACAGGTAGTGTTTGAAGGTCACAGTGTGCGCTGAGCAGTACTATTTCGTGTAACAGCATAAACTGCGCACGCGTCTAATTAAGTGCAAACAGTGTTGCCAACTATAGCAACATTAAAAATTATTCGACGGACGAAATTAGCGGCTAATGAGTCAAAAAAGAAACAGAGAAATGAACACAAGCGCGGAGGAAGATGCTTCGGTTTTCAGAAGAAGCAAAATAGTGATCAGAAGCCCAGAGACGCAGCCAAAAAAAGGAGAAAATAAGGGAGATATAGATATAGATGAATTTAAAAATTTAAACGTAGCGATGATGGCGATGCTCGAAGAACTGAGAGCAAATACAAATGAAATTAAAGCACTTAGAGAAGAAATGAAGATAAAAGAAGAAATGTGGGAAAAAGAAAAGGAAAAATTGGTAAATAGAATAGAAAAATTGGAAACGCAAATGGAATATCAGGAAAAACAAATGCGGAAAAACAACATTGTACTAAAAGGAAAGGACATAAAGGATGATAAATGGTCAGTAGAAATATTTTTCATGCAGAACCTCAATATACAGCCGGAGATTAAAAACGTAAATCTAGTAAGCAAAAATAGAAATGGTAACGTTGTCGGGGTACAATTAAAAAACTGGACAGAGTAAATGGAAATCATGAAAAAGAAAAGAGAACTGGCAAACAAAAAACCAGTAGTATATGTAGAAAACGATCTGACCAAGAAAGAAAGAGAGATTCAGGCAAAGTTAAGAAAAATAGCCAGAACTGAGAAAGAAAAGGATAAAAAAGTAATAGTAGGGTATAAAAAACTAATCATAGAAGGGCGGGAATATGAATGGGATGAAAACGAACAAGGTGTAGTAGAAAAAGACACAGAGGCAAAAAAGTAAATAACCACAATATAAAGTATAAGCTAAGGAATTTAGAAAAAGCCATGAAAAAGCATACGACAAAAGGAACGGAAACAAAAATGATCAAATTGGGTACTTGGAATGTGCGTAGCAATGCAGGCAAAGAGTATGAATTAATAGAGGAAATAAATAAAATGAATTTAGGCATTTTGGGGATAACAGAAACGAAAAGAAAAGGTAAAGGCCTCAAACAACTATCAGGCGATTACTGGATATACTGATCGGGAGTTCAGGAAACAAAGAGAGCAGCATCGGGAGTGGGGATAGTAGTACATAAACAACATATAGAACAAATGAGTAATGAAAAGTACATTAACGAAAGGATAATGACTATAGATTGGACAGCGAGAATAGAAGAGGATTTCACATTAATAATAGCTTACGGGCCGAATGAGGACGACAGGAAAGAAAATAAAGATATGTTCTATAAGGAACTGCAAATACTAATAGACAATACAAATAAAGATATAATAATACTGGGAGACCTAAACGGAAGAGTTGGTAGGAAAAACATGGGTATCGAAAGAATTCTGGGAACAGAAGGTGAAGTAACTCTAAATAACAACGGAAAGAGGATAATCGATCTCTGTATAGAAAATGATCTGGTCGTAATGAATTCTTTTTTCACACATAGAGACATACATAAATATACACGGGTGGAACCAGCCAGGAATGAAAAATTTGTTCTCGAATACTTTCTAATACGTAAAAATAAAGCAAAACATGTTAAAGACACAAGAGTGTATAGAGAACCGGAGATAGGCAGCGATCACCATTTGGTTATTATGACTATGAATTTAAAAATACAGGGAAGACCGGAAAAAAGAAAAACAATTATACAGGAGAAAATAAAAAGCCATAAACTTCTGGAAAGCGAAACAAAAGCAAAATACAGGATTATAGTAGAAGAAAAACTAATGGATTTTAAAAAGGAACAAAATGTAGAAATTATGTGGGAAAAATTTAAATCGAGTATTTTAGAGGCAGCAAGAGAAACTTGTGGAACAGCAAAACTTAGAAATAAGTATATGAAAAAGAGCTCATGGTGGTCACAAAAAATAAAAAATAAAATAAAAAAGAAGAAAGAGGCTTGGAATGCATACCTCACAAACAAGAGTATAAAAAATTACGATAAATATAAAACTATCAGAACATCGGTCAAAAAATTAGTTAAAGAAGCAAAAGAAAAGGAATGGGTCAAATATGGCCCTCAGTTAAAGGAAGCCTATGCAGAAAATCAGAAACTGTTTTATGGAGTGATTAAAAATATGAGAAACGAAAAAGAAAGGGTCTTGTTCAATGTAAAAGATAAGGAAGGTAATGTACTGAACAATGAAATACAGATTATGGAACGATGGAGGGAATATTTTAAAGAACTTCTGGAAGAAGAAACGCAGCTACAAATAACGTTAGAGGACAGGACACAGGACAGAGCTGACACAACACCTCGAGAAGATAACTACATTACAGAAGAAGAGCTTTTAAAAGCAATAAAGAAAATCAAGATAGGGAAAGCAGCTGGACACGACAATATTACCGCGGAAATGATTAAATATATGCGCAAAAAAGGTCAAGACTGCTTGTTAGAAATATTTAACAGCACAGAAAAATATGGAGTACCCGCAGATTGGCAGATTGGTATTATTTCGCCAATCTTCAAAAAAGGGGATAGTAAAGATTGCAAAAATTATCGAGGAATCACCCTTGTCAGCGTACCAGGAAAGCTATACGACAGAATACTGGAGAATAAAATACGAGAGCAAGTAGAAAACACTTTGGAAGACACGCAATGCGGTTTCAGACCAAATGGGGGGGCACAAGATCATATATTCACACTGAGGCAAATAATGGAAAAAGCTAGATTAACAAACAAAGAACCACATCTATGCTTTATCGATTTGGAAAAAGCATTTGATAATGTAGCAAGAGAGAAAGTATGGCAGTGTCTCATAAAACGGGGCGTCAAAAGGCAGACTGTATAATGTGTCAAAAATTTGTATAAGAATAATAAAAATTATGTCCGAGTTAGAAAAACTACATCAGCAATGTTTAATTCGGAAACAGAACTAAGACAAGGTTGTATTCTCAGCCCCCTATTATTTGCTACATATCTAGACGGGACCCTTAAAAACGTGAAAACCAAATTAATACCGTACAAAGTGGGATACTGGAAAATGAAACTCGTCAAAGCAGATGAACTTAGTTATGCAGATGACATGGTCATTATGGTTGAAACAGAAGAATCTCCGCAACAGAACATAAGCCTAATAAATGAAGAATTCAAGGTGTGGAATACGAAAATGAATAAAGAGAAAACTAAAACAATGTTAATTAACGGAAAGGGAATGTACCGTAGAATAAAAATAGATAACACGGAAATAAAACAAATAAAGACCTTCAAATATCTAGGGGTGAACATTGATGAAACAGGCAGCCTTGGACAATAGATAAATGAACGAGTGAACATGGGAGGAAGACTTTTTAATGCTCTAAAACAAAAATTTTTGACGAAAAAAGAAATACCAAAAGAAACAAAAATTGAGTTTTTCAAAAAAGTAATAGTTCCGGTAATAACCTATGGATGCGAATCATGGACAACAAAAGAAAGGTACCAAAGCAAACTTAGTGGTATTGAAATGAAATTTCCAAGGAAAATCGTTGGGAAGAATAAATTGGATAAAATTAGAAATGAAGTATACAGAAATAAGCTAAACACAAAACCAGTACGAGATATAATAGAAGAAGGTCAATTGAGATGGAGAGGACATGTACAAAGAATGAAAGAAACAAGACTAGTTAAATGTATATATGAAGCCAAATTAGTAGGTAAAATGAAGAGAGGAAGACCAATAAAAACCTGGGATGAAGAAGTGAGAAAAGCCGCAGAACGCAGAGGTACCAAGTGGCAAGACTGCAAAGCACTAATGGAAGATAGAAACGCCTGGAAGAACTACTGGAAAAGAAGCCCAGAAACGGAAACCAGAAGATGACACCTATATCCATTGCCTTACACCGAAAGGTAGAAAGGCTTTAGGATTAAGTAAGTTAAGTAAGTAATGAAAACATAAAAATGAACAAAATGAATATAGTCCTAGTCACTGAATAAAAGCCGACTTTCTTATTGTTTTGCTAGAAAACGTAAGCTAATTTAATACTGAAGTCACTCAGTTACAGAAAGATGCTTGGACTCGTTGGAATCGATTCCAAGAACCGAGTATTCTATTCCTGGGCTCGGTTCCATGGAATCGATTCCAAAAATCGGTTCCAAGAATTGGTTTCAAGAATAGGTTCCAAGAACCGGGTACCCGACAAATGAAGTATTCGGGTATCCGAATACTTTTGGAACCGGTTCTAAAAATATTCGGGTCCGGTTCCCGGCACTAGCTCCGCCACACCATATTAGGGGTGGGCGGGTAGGAGCTTGGTACGCGCTCTGTAAGTATAATTAACTCTGTGCTGATATAGGGTCACGTATTTGATTAATGTATAGTTTTTATTTTAAATGTAAGCTCTTAGATTTTTAGGATTTTTTATTTTTAATATATTCTAATTCTAGCATTATGGATTAATAGTTTAATTATCAGCAAAATTTCCACGAGTGTTCAAAATATACGCTTGCACGACATGGATTACTTTGTACTGGAAAGAAACCTGAGAAATATTAAAGAATAATGCATATATTTTTATTGTCTGTGGTAATGGATGAACTACACTTGCTACATTATACAGTCAACCAATTTCAGAATTTTTATGTAGAATATGAAAATAAAATGAACGTTCTTACTGACGAAGACATTACTGGAATTTCTCGTTATACGAGGTTTGATCAAATAATGCCCGGATTACTCATGTCTCTCCATATTTAGTAAGGAGGAGGAAAATAGTGGTGAGGTATTTAATATATTCATTTGTAAGTGTTTTTCTATTTGATTTCTTATAAAAAGTCATTTCGCTTGAATTTTATAGCGTGTTTTGCAATTCAAGTTTTTAACCGCAGCGATTTTTAAGATGGAACTAATTCAATAATAATGCGTTTCTGTGAAATTTTGTTTGAACTTGAAAAGACGGAGACGTAAATATATGAACTTTTGAAAACGGCCTTCGGAAAAGATATTCCGTGTCGAACCACGTGTTTTCAGTGGATAAATATTGATTTCACCAAGACCGAAAAAATGTTGCAAGTGAAGTCGAATGTGAAAGGTATGATCAACACATTTTTCGATTATCAAGAGATAGTTCATCAGTAATTGGTTCCAACAGGGCAAACATTAAATTAAACATGCCCTAGGGTTCTGAAACGGTTACGTGAATCAATAAGGAAGAAGCTGTCTGAAATTTGAAGAAATTAATTGTGAATATTGCTCCACGACGAAGCACGGCTTCATTCTTCCCTACTGCAGTATTTGACGAAAAACGAAGGAATCCTTATTCCTCACAGACTAAAACTGTCAAAAAAGGTGCTACCAGAAGTCAAAATGGCACTGACATCTGTGTTGTGAATATCTGTACTATTTTGTAAAACATGTTTGTAACTACTGACATTGTTTAAGTGCCACTGAGTGGCGCATGCGCGAGAGACGGTAGGAAGCGTACAGCGTCAGACCCATACAAGTATGGTCTGTTTTTCTTCTGGTGTTCTTCACGTCATTATCTTTCGAACTAAGAAATAACATGTACTATATCTACTGTCTTTGTCCTACACGTGTAAGCCGCATTTATAAAAATTATGGGTTTGTCTAATCAGTTCATCTCTTTCTTACTAAAGGGATAAAAAGCGATAGAGCATATTGCTCGTCAACATGGATAATAGGAGCGATGCACCTCGCGCGGTCGAAAAACCACGCAGTCGACGTGCCGCTGCGTCGACACAATTTTACATGAATGGACCGCCAGGTCGAAACTGCCCTCAATACTTTATTCCATCGGTCTGACTCCGTTGGACCGATGCGTCGACACTAGTTTTCAGCAGTGGACCGTCAGGTCGACACAGTCAGAATCACACAGGCAATATTACAAGCGCATTCCAAGCATGTTTCGCAATTTCTCACATAGATGCCACTATGTGTATCAGTCGGAAAATGCATGTTTTGCTATTTCTCACATAGATGTCACTATGTGTATCAGTCGGAAATACTTAAAATAATAATTATTATTTACATAATTATTATAG
>JAGJTL010000111.1:158710-170282 GCA_022063505.1 Calosoma granatense | reverse complement strand
TTTGGAGCAATTATATTTTTAATTTTCTCACTTCGGCATGATAGTCACTGCTTGAACTTCGACTAACTACAAAAACTATGTAAATTAAATTTTTTCACACAGAAACTTTACTCATTTGAATCTTTCAATAACAATGACAAACTATAATATCATATATTCATACCTACCACAATCATTTGAAATGAACCTGAAGCAGAAAACAGTAGATGTCAATATGAATTGTTATATAAGAGTATGTCTCAGGCAAATAGTATATGACTGAGCAAATAGCTTCAAACAATATTTAATTTCTAACTGACTAGGTTAATAGGATTTACCTTGTAACGACGTTACAAAATTATAATAGTAATAATTCCTGTTAGACAACATATCAGGCCAGCCACGGCGAAAAACAAAAACAACTGCGCCGGACAACAAAACACCGGTGCAAGTCGCCGCCTAAACAACCCAATTGTTTAAACAAATCTTGGGTATATAAACAGCTCTCTCAGCGCTGAACGGGCAGTTCGCTGCTGGCTACCAGGTAGAGTCTGTCCTAACTGGTCTCTGGAGCCGACTCACCCCTTACCGACACCCCCCCACCGACCAAACAGCACGGTGTTGTCACGGGTTGTACGGTAGATCCTCCCGCCGTAAGCAACACGGTGTTGCCACGGGCCGCTTACCTATCCAATCCCGCCCAGCTCCTTAACCGTCATCATACTTTAGAAGTGATAAAACCGTGTAACGTTCTGAATATTGTAGTGCAAAGTGTAAAGTACTGTAAAGTTACTAGTGTTGTGTATAATAAAACATTATTAAAACTTAAAAGTGTGTTTATTCGCATCGACCCCTGGAAAACCGTCTCCACTGAGCAATCCGAGCCAATTCTTTAACAGTCTGAGACTATTGGAGGATTGACTGTCTATTGGCGCCCGAGCAAAACTACCGACCAGAAGGAGGGACGTCACATTTTGGCGTCCGACCAACCAGCCAGTGCGTCACAACCTGAATTCGTTTTAGGCAAATATATCTGTATTACGGAGCAAAAAATACTACCCTACTCTATCCAATCCGAATACATGTGCCCGCTTATTAAACATTTTTGAGGCACCCCTGTTTATTATTTATTACTATTAGCAAATACCTTTATTTTTTTTACTAATAATAAAATAACTATTAGAACTAATAAAACTATATATTTCTACTTACATAGCCGAGAAATAAAATTCTGAAGAGCTAGTTCAGATGTAACATGCGCGCACATAAGCTCACATAATTTGATTATATTGAAAACAAAAAGCTATTTGCATACAACAACGGTTCAGTCAAATACTATTTGCCTTGGAAAATAGCGTTTAAATATAAATGAATATTAGAATGCTGTTTGTCTGGGCATGTACTTTTTGCCTAGTAAGAAGCTATTTGCTTGAAATAACTATTTGCCTGCTGAATAGCACAGGGCCGGGAGTCACAAATTTGACACGGTAACCTGCCTATCTGGACGAATAACAAATTAGAATTAACGATGACTCGTGGACTGTATTATCGAGCGAGAGAGCTATATTGGATTGACCGAACAAAAATGATTGCCACTTACCTCTGATCGTTTGCTGATGTTGGATGCCGCCGTCCCTGGCCTCTTCAGACACACAAAACAAAATATAGGTTTGTCTATACATAAACTATATATGTATATCTAGAACGATATCTCACTACACAAATTTTAACTAGCTCTCATGCAAAACGACTCGCGGTTAGTGATAAAATCAAATCTATCCGCTCAAGCAAAGCCAAGAAAAACTCTCTCCCCGGTCCTAACCCGTTCAGCCGAGTTCTCGTCTGAACACGAGCGATATATAATAATAATAATAAAAACTATATTTTATTTAGCATAAAGCTATTTACTACAAACTCTTTAACAATTGTACAAAAAATACATATGATTATATTCTTAATATTTTAGTATAAAACAGAGCAAAATAATATAAGTAAATAAACATATTACTGTTTACTTAAATAATATTTCTTAATTTTTTCCTTAAAAGCCTTCAGTGAAGTTGTATTCTTGACAGTATTCGGAAGTTTGTTATATAATTCCAAACCTTTACAGAACATATATCATGCAGTACTGGTTTTATTCGTCTTGATAATTTTTAGATGCTGAATTTGTCGAGTGCATTAAGTGTGAGTGTCATTTATATATTCAAATTATTGCTGAGATAGTTGGGTAGATTTTTGCATAATTTTTTTTTGTATAAAAACTAACACTTTAATTTGAAAAATTTAGAACATTTAAGAATTATGCACATAGCACGGTTTTGAAGTTTTTGCAGTTTATCTAAATGTGTCTTAGTACACATAAATAAGACTGTGCTGCAGTAAGTTATATGTGGTAAAAAATTGAATTATAAATAATAAGAGTGCTCCAAATAATTAAATGTCTTCTAAGTCTACCTAAGTAATTAGTTTTCTTGTAAATTTTTTACACAGACATCGTACATGCATATCCAATTTTAACATTTTATTAGTTATAATTCCTAAATATTTCATGTGCTCGACAATTTCTAATACCATATACCTCCTGTCGAAAAGCTATAGTGTTTGGTACGATGTCTGTAACACCTTCCGATTTAAAAAATTTTTGCGTAGAAATCCTGGACAGACCCCTTAGATCACGAAATGACTATTATAACATATGACCGTATGTATGTCGCTCACTCGGTCGTACGAGATTTTTTTTCCACTATCTCCTCCTAGACTATCCAACCGATTTTGATAAAATTTTTTTTGCAGGCACATATTATTGTCTAGTTGTGCAAGGTATATTTTGTTTTTCGAGAATTCTTTTAGGCCTCGAGAAAAAAAATATTCTCTAAATTTTTTTCAGTTTTAATTTTTTTCTCCTTTATTTTCCAATCAATTTTTTTCAAAATTTTCCTACTTATGCAGAAACTGATGACAAATATTCCTTTTTTTATTTTATAAAAATTACATAAGGATATCAAAGAAAAAAATATTTAAAAATGAATTTTTGACGTTTTTCTGAACAAAAGAAGATCAAGGCATAGCCGACTAAGCTTTTCTTCTGTCAACAAAAGCAAATGGATGTTTTTACAAATAATTACATATTTTTCCTTTATTATTTTATTTTTGGTCAACTATTTAGGATTTATTTTATATTTCAATAAATATTAATGTCTTGTAATTTATCCAGACTTGAATACACATCGATGACCTACATGCATGGGTCTATGTACCCAATACAGTTATATTATTATTTCCATCATTAAGAATAGCTAGACTCTGTGAATTAGATCCTAAATACATGCCTTTACATTTATTATTATTTAATTTCAATTTATTGACGTTCATCCACTGGTACAATCTCTCAAGATCTTCATTTACCCTTTGTATTATATCAACATAATTTGTTCCTTCTGAGAAAATTAGCGTATCATCAGCAAATAGGTGTATCTTACAATGACACAAAATATTGTGTAGATCATTTACGTATATTATAAACAAAAGTGGTCCTAATACGCTATTTTGAGGTACACCAAATTCATTCTTGAATTTAGTAAAGAGTGTTGTTAAAATTTTTACTACCTGTTGTCGATTAATGAAATAGTTTTTAAACCAATTCAATACATTTCCATAATTCTTTTTATATATACTTTATGTTATTTTATTTATTTTTTTCAATCAATATGTAACAATATTGAAACTTTTAAGCACCTTAATTAAGTGTTTCTTGTTAGATATATTTATTTTGGAATATAAATAAGAGAAGTCGCGGAAGCAGTCAAAATTTTCTATGCTCCGATTCCACTTCGGCTGTGGGAAAAAAAGTATTACTGCACTGCTCTACGCTTCGCTTCAAATTTCATACATGTATTTACGTATATATTTAATGAGAACACTATAAATGTTATATAAAAGTACAGAAAGGTTTTGTAAGAAAATTATATGCAAGAATCTCATATAGTCACCACACGAGTTTCTTATATACACATATTTAAAAACTCAATTCAAATGAGTACGTGAAATTTCAAATAAGTTTCAGTTTATGTATATATATATATATATTATCACCTCTTTTGGTGGTGAAAGAGTGAGGGGTAAGGAACGCCCGCGCAAGCCGCCTGCTAGCCAGTTGAGAAGAGGGGAGTGGGTTATAGCAAAATCTGCGGGCGCCACGTATTTTTAAATAAACTAATACACTAGTAGCAGCAAAATACGAAAACTTACAAGGGGATGAACGAATGGAGAGGTGCATTAGATGAGGGTCTCGCTGTGGTTCCAAATACGCCTAAAATAATACTCCGTACTCTTAATAATAGACAAACACTTATATTAAACGTATTTGTCGCGTGTGCTTACAAGTGATTTACTTATGACTAAATGAGAGATTAAATGATGGATGAGACGAAATGATGATTCTTAAATTACTTAAACAAACATGCATTTGTTAACGTTGTCCAAAAAAGTATTGCAAAGTTTTACACGTGATACACAACGTTAATTGAATTGAATGCCAGTGGCGTAGACAAATAATTTATAACATTAAAGATTACAATATTAAATATAATTTATACAAAGTTTTGCCACTGACCGCTCTAAATAATAAATACTGATGTTAGATTACAGTTTTTAATCAAATATACACTCAAATAAACAGTAAATGAGAAATCATAGAAAAAGAACCAATATATGCCCTATCAGGTGATACGCCACTGCACGGGAAACGCGCTTGCGCACTTAGTGCATACACGCCACTTCTGCGCGGTACGTGAATGGAAAAAAGACAAAATGATAAAAGACTCATAGACGAAATTCGGTACTTAACTGTAGAGATGCAGACAAACATATGAAGATCCTCGGTGTTTGGATCGCCCGAAATCGGTAGTACGGATGAAACGAACCAACGGCTATGGATCCTCGGCTCTCTGAACACGGGTGGCTGCACGGTGACAAAGTGGATTCGCGCACGACTATGCCATATTGTCGGAAGACGGTTTCGATGGCACAGAACTTCCCCAACTCGTGGGATCACTTTAAAAACTACCCTGCCACACCACGTGGTGGCAGAACAAAACGCGAGTAATTTTATAACTCAAAGAAACGCGTCGCTCTCCTACTTAAATCCCCGTCAGCGGGTGCACTAATCAAAACTTTTACGATTGAAACCAACTATATTGGCAAATTAGCTAGACAAAATGTGACCAACGTTTGACCACGCAGTCCATGCGACTTCGCGACTATTTTTGCGACTGTTTTCTTCGGCTCTTTTACTGCGACTCCCTCGATTTTTGCGTTTTAAACCGTAAGGTACGGATTCGCGGGGAAACATTAAATCTGTAACCTGACGAGCCTAATTAAACAGAGCTATTCCGCGTTCGGTTTGTTAGAATATATCAATATATATATATATATATATATATTGTTTCCATGGCATTTGCATATTATAAACACTATTCCTGTCTGATATTTCAGCTCATATTATTTTTTCTTTCCATAGTACGTATATGTTAGAAGATAAGTTAATTGTACAGGTATGTACAATCTTAAGCATACTTTATTAACCGTTATATACCATGCTGTTGTGCCCAACGTGCGATTGGAGTAAATTGGTCTTAATTTGAAGGAGGCATTGTGATGTAACTAACAGGGACGCGCCCATATTAGCTGAGATAATTATGTAGTTGGTGTGTGCTTTTAATAAAAAAGTTACAAGTCGAAATATTTTTGTAACGATAAAAAAACTTTTAGAAAACATTATATTCACAGTCATACTATTATATATCAACATCACTATAACCATTTATAAATCAATAGAAAAACTAAAAAACCAAACTAGACAGTTATCTACATGAAAACAGGGGCACTCCGACATGCATCAACTATCCACATCCATCCACCCAACCAAATCAAACATGAAACAAACATTTACAAACAAAACAAAACTAGATTGGGTTCAGACACCCATGCTGTAGCTCATCGAGATATATTCAAGTCTGGATAAATTACAAGAAATTAATATTTACTGAAATATATTTTTAAAATTCAAAATACTAAATAGATGGCAAAAAATAAAATAATAAAGGCAAAATAAATACTCTGTAAAAATATCTAATTTCTTTTTTCAACAATAGCAAAGCTTAGTCAGCTTTGCATTGATTTTCTTTTGTTTAGAGAAACGTCAAAAACTTATTTTAAAATATTTTTTTCATTTATATCCTTATGTAATTTTTAAAAAATACAAATATGAAAAATATGTAATCATTTCTGCATATGTAGGGAAATTCTGAAAAAAATTTATTGGAAAGTAAAAGAGATAAAAAATATATTTAAAAAAAAATTTGGAAAATATTTTTTTAAGGCATAAATTAATTTTTGAAAAACAAAAAAAACCTTGCACAACTAGACCATAATATGTATCTGTAAAAAAAAATTCATCAAAATCAGTTGGATAGTCTAGGAGGACTGAGTGGAACAAAAAATCGCAATCATTTAGTATGCGAAGGCAATAATAATGAACATAATCCAGTGCCAATACAATACCAGACTATCTGTGCATACAAGAAACACGCCTCCACGAACAACAATAAGTCCAGCTAAATGGCTATACCGCCTTTAGAAAAGATCAACGAAACGGGCGAAATGCCAGTGGTGGCGTAGTCATATTTGCGAGCATCAAATATCACGCTGTCGAAGTTAACATACAATCTAATCTAGAAGTAATTGCCATCAAAACCCTCGTGCCAACGAAAATTACAATATGTTGCTTGTATCTCCCATCTAACCAATCCATAGATAAATCCGACATCATAAAAATAACCAGACAACAACCCATTCGCTACATATTGTTAGGAGATTTCAACGTGCATAACTAGATCTGGGGATTAACTAACACAGATATAAGAAGAAAACATATAGAAACTGTAATAGATGACGAAAACATACGCCTTATAAATAACGCTACACCAACATATATCTGCACTAGAACAGGAGACCTCCCTACTCTAGACCATATGCACACCAACAATAGCCACACATTTACTTTGGGAAGTTCAATCTCACCCTTACGGTAGCGACCACAGTCCAATAAAAATATCAACTATTCAGCAAACAAATCCTGATATCCACAAAATATACGCAAAATAGAGGCCAAGAGACGAAAACTGGAATAATTTTTCGACACAACCTTCAATAAGTGACGCAGATTCCCTCGACCTACGAGACATTGATGTAGAAAAATTTGCAGGTCATATATTAAATGCAGCCAACAATGCATTTGCTGAAAAAACAAGCAATGGAAAAAACGTACCATACAAAATGCGAAACATATATTTGAAGACATAAGAAAGCCCTATATACATACATGAAAAACAAAACAACAGAAAACTTATTTCATCTTAAAATATTACCAGCGGAAGCAAGAAGAATAATACTTCAAAGCAAGAAAGCATCTTGGCAAAGCCAATAGAAAAAGTCTGGGAAAAATTCGAAAAACAGAAGCCGGCACAAATATCTATCAGACATCCACACTTATACTGGAGAACTCCAAAACCATCACGTCCCCACTAGAAATAACGAATACTCTGGCTGAAACTTCCTAGCTAAACTCCAGCACAAAGAATTTTACCCAGGAATTCTTAACATACAAGAAAAAGAGAGAACAACAGAAAACAAATAACTACCCAAACAACACAATCCAATAAATAAATCATTCTCCAACAATGAACTAATGCTTGCCCTAAAAGAAGCAAGAAAAAGAGCAGTTCAGGTACAGACGATATCACATATGAAATGATAAAAAAATTACCACCCGAAATATGTTAAAACGGATAATTATAGAAATATAATATTTAATAATGTTACTACGTTAAAGTTAATGTTGTAGTGTTGTATTGTGAGTAAAATTTACATTCGCGGTCAGCAAATAACCACTGTGTTTTTTTCTAATAAGAAATATTTAACCTTAAGAAAAACTTAACTAATTATAGTGAGTTCCAAAAAAAGGTAACCGGCGTAACAGGTCATTTTATGTTTGATCATGTTTTGGTTACGAGATATCATCGTAGTTTAAGAACGCCGAAAATAACCGGCGGTTATCTAGGGGTAAAATTGGTGGGGGATTTTACAGCTGATGTAGCAGAACGTCAAATTGTATCATCAGATGTCATATGTTACCGTCAATATTCTGATTGTTCTCATTACTAATTTAAATATGTATATATGTGCATATCATGTTAGTTACCTATATAATTTATAATAATGCAATACTCATTATTTCAGAATATGGATAATATAGCAAAGATGACCATAAATAAATTGCCGTCATCGTCAGACAGTAGTGATGATGAGATGGAAATTATTGCTACAATAGTATACAGTTCAGTAATAAATACAACACCTTAACATAATTTAGATTATGATTAGTCAGAATCCTAACGTTTCGCGCTCAAAATGAATTCCCCCACTCTGCACAAATTAGAAAATAACCAGCGTAACCATACTTTGTGCCGTGGTCATCTGATTATGATGAATATGACCAGATATCCCGTAACCGCGTTCCAAAACACAAGATATCCCGATCATTTTCCGTAACCGATTACATTAGTTACGTTTTGGAACGCACTATTAGTTTCACCTGGTCCTGTGCGCAATCACCAACATCTCGTTGTCGCAGCGCAGCCGCATAAATAACTAGGTGCGATAAACCAGTGACCGTGAAACATGGGAAAATCATAAAAAGTGTCTTAAGTGTAAATTAATTTTGGTGGTGATAAAATAATTGTTAATTTTTTGCTTGAAAATGACACAATGTTGTCGAAACATGTCGCAATAATGTAATAAATGTGGTTTATACGAAGTAAAGAAATATATATTTTTATTGAAAAAATATGAGACACCACGAAGTAAACGAAGAAATTATAATATTTTAGCGGAATACTTATTAACTGTTAAAATGAAGAAGAGGTAAAACGACTGAAAAATGTAGTATCGGAAAAACTTGGCTCCAAATGCGATGTAGAACTTAATAAAATGACTAATCTGGTTATAAAAATTGTAAGGATGGCAGAGAAATTAACTGAAGATAAAATAATTGATTTTATTAGCGGTCAGAACAAAGAAATTATTAGCGAGAATTTTCATATTAGTATTAAGGGGCTATACTTGTTGAACGAAACGTGCTCAAAACATGCTTCAGCATTTTCGATATATTGGCTGTCTCATTAAGTGTCAATAGCTTTATGTTCTTTTATCAGAAAGTGTGAACTATATACTACATTGCTACGTTTTCATATTGACAATAACGGCAATAATAAAGTAAGCAATAATAAAGTAAATATAAATTATTGAAAAACCGTGAAAATAGCCATTTTTAACACACATTTATTGATACCGACATTCAGAAATTGATCATCTATCAGTGTTTACATAAATATTTTCGGAATACAATGACTGAAGGTTATAGATAATGGAGAACATAAGTAGGAGTATAAAATTTAATAATAAAACTGGAAAATAAAAATAAGGTTCTCTGTCTCTAAGAAAAAACAACTCAAGTGTTTCTGCTTTGTAGAGTGTTCCCAGCTCGCCACTGTGTTTTTGTTCCAATACATATACAACTCATAAAACTGATAATGCGTGTTTCAATGAACGCATTCCGCCTTCCCCGCTAGATAAGCCACACACTAGATTTGGGGCGTAGTTATATCAGTCTGAACTGAATTGCAGATTGTCCTGCCATCTGTGTGTGCTATTATGCATTTAAAAAATTCATTATTTGGTTTTGCTCATTTCTCAGAATGTGTACACTATGAAACAATATTTCTTTTTATAACTTAAAGGCAACATCATTTTCTAAGGTGGTACGTTTCCATATATTTCAATTTCTGAATGTCGGTATTAATAAATGTGTGTCAAAAAATGTCTATTTTCACGGTTTTTTAATAATTTATATTTACTTTATTATTGCCGTTATTCTCAATATGAAACGTACCGATCTAGCATATAGTTCACACTTTCTGATAAAAAAACATACATCTATTGAAATTTACTGAGACAGGCAAAGTATCGAAAACGCTGAGGCATGATTTGAGCACGTTTCGTTCAACAAGTATAGCCCCATAATGTATGTAGAATATAGATTAATGTGAGTTGGAAAGCTATTAAAATTTTTTTAATCTTTCAACGTTTTAATATCATTTATATTCATTATGACATACGTAACACTATAAATATTTATTCTCGCTCATCTGAAATCTCTTCTGACTTTCGGCATGCTCATACACTAAAGATTTTGTTTCTATGATATGAGCTTCTACTTGCAAGCATACCCATTCATCTATCAGTGTTTACATAAATATTTTCGGAACATAATGAATCATGGTTATATATAATGGAGAATGAATTGAATGTAACCCTACGAAGTGCACTGGATTACTTACGGGCACTGACGGGTATTAATATGCAACGCCCTGGCATAGTTTTTAGTGTAGTGGGAGAAACAAATTGTGCCCGCCTACTCGTTACCTCGTCCCAAACCTTTGCCTTACAGGTGTTCCCCAATTGTTGTCAGTGATCCAGCTTAAAAAAATATGGGAAAGGAAAAATAGATTTACAGCAATAGCTGAAGTGAATGGAGGTACATTTTCACGGATTATGGTGAAAGAAAAATCAAACATTGCTTGGACGAGATGTATGATGTATGAGGAATTTAGTAAAAGAAGATATTTCAAATGCGTTGGATACTATCACAAAAAAAAATTTATTGTATCAAGCAGTAAATGCGAGGTAGATAATAAATTTAATGATTGCAATTCGGAATTTCAAAAATGTCTTAACTGCCTTGAAATAAGCAAGAAATTAAAGTTACATTTGAATGCAAATCATACAGCTTTCGATATACAATGTCCAATTCTACTTAGAAAAATCGAATTAGAGCGCAATAAAACCAAATACATATTGAAATTATCTAACAATACCGAGTCACCAATGATTATTTATATGAATGCGCAAAGTTACTTAAAAACAGAAGTGAAATAAAGCAGCTGATGACAGATTATAGGCCGAGTATTGTTTGTCTGTCTGAATCAAGAACATCACAAGATATTTAAGATAATGAATTACAAATTATTAACTACAAAACAGATTCTGGAATTATTGGACTCCAAACCGATGTATCCCGCGCGGTCGAAAAACCACGCCGTCGACGTGCCGATCGTCGACACAATTTTACACTAGTGGACCGTCAGGTCGAAATTGCCCTCAATACTTTATTCAATTGATTTAATTCCGTTGGACCGATGCGTCGACACTAGTTACACCAGTGGGCCGGCAGGTCGTCACAGTCAGAATCACACAGGCAATATTTCAAGCGCATTCCAAGCATGTTTTGATATTTATCACATAGATGCCACTATGTGATTCAGTCGGAAATACTTAAAATAATAACTATTATAGATTAAAATTAAGGATACAAATATAAGCAATAGAAATGTATGAACAATATTCAAGTGCAATAGAACACTGCCATAGCACGTATATTAATTTTTTGACAGATAATTAAGTAAAACATGAT
>JAGJTL010000111.1:126539-136881 GCA_022063505.1 Calosoma granatense | reverse complement strand
TACAGTAAATATAATTTTATTTTTATTATTTATTTTATCATTTGGGGCTCTTTTCCTGGAGAAAGCAGTTCTCCAATTTTTTACTTTCTTATACGTAGTATAAAAGAAAGTATATGAATCAATTACGAGATTTTGTTGGAAATACTTGTTTTGAGGTCTAGATTAAAATGTCGGATGTGTGAATCAAAAATTTCATGGTATTAAAATTTTGAGTTTTGATATAAATGTGTATAAGAATGTCTTGTGGTGACTACACCAGTTTTTTTTTCAGTGTCATCAACATGCATACTAATTCATAATGTATAAATGTGTTCTGTAATATCTGGCAAATGATTGTAAAAATAAAATGTCTGCTACCAAAGTAATGGAAAAAGCGTGATGTTATATATGAATATATGCATGTATAAAAAATCTGGTTTGACCACCACACGACTTTTTTTATGAATATATATGCCAAAATTCAACTAGTGTTATGAAATTTTTAACTGACACATGTTTCACATTTCAAATGAGTTCTTCAATTTATATTTAGTTTTTTGTTTACAAAGCATATATGATATTTTCAATACATTACGTGAACATATAAATATCTCTAACTCAAAATTGAATAGATATAGCAGAAAAAAGTGTAGAATATGTTTTCTTTAAAATATTAGTTTCTAAAATTTTTATTTATCTCCATATTTTTTCTAATTCGAATTTTTTAAATTCCGTGATCAGTAAACTTCCTTTACGGTCTTATAATTATAGCCAAAATCTAATCAGCTCTTGGTCTATGGCAATTGATATTTTTCTTGATTCCAATACTTCCTTATACTGTGTATAGGAAAGTAAAAGAATCATAATTCAAAATTAATTTTGAAAATATTTTTTAAAAAATTATAGCCAAATTACATCAAATATTTCTTGAATTAATTAAAACTATCGTTTTTCTAAATTTTATTTCGTACCGCATATATTATTAAATACTTAAAATTCGAATGGAAGCAACCCATGTGTGACAAACGTGCTTTTCGGCGTGGTAGTGATCAACTTGATCACTCGGTTGTGAGTGTGTATTTTGCAGTAAGGGCCGATAATAAAACGATACGTGGTGACGCCAAGTATTAGTTACTATAAAGTTTATTATATTGCAACGTTTTTATTTATTTTAAAACAGGTTATAGCTACAAATATAAGTGTTTATTGTATTTCATTAATTTTAATACACTATATCTCACAGTAATAATAGAATAAAATTCACTGAATATGTCACTAGTCACTATTGTAAACACGTTTCATAAACTGACTGTCTGCGTTGCATTACCTTAGCGCATTTAATACTACGCGCGTTTTGTTCTCGAATATTTCCTGTTAATGCTAGAACTTTCTTAGCGCTGCGAAACTAGGTCACGCGCGCTCCACTCGCTATTCACCTCTGTGTCTTTCACCCGCTGCCAGACCCGCACACGCTTCTCTTACGTTCATAACACTGCCCCCATCTTAAGATTGATCTACCCAATCAGTTCCATTTTGGTCCTGGGTATGCTTAACGGGCAATGTACCTTGTTACATCCTGGGGACTTACATTCCCAGTAATATATCAGTTTGCAGCGTCTTTTTGTGTTCACAAGATGCCTCAGCCGGCATTGTCCCATGCATTTTCCGCTCAGGCATTCTGGACATACTTCTCCAGTTCCGCGGCCATCCGGTGCGTGTCAGTATCTGCAACTTTCCCCTTTATTACATTCCCGGTTGTAGTAGAAGTAGCAGTCCACGTTCTTGTTGACAGGTTTACAACCATGGTGATAGCAGCACACGGTCACTCTAATTTCCGAGCCCTTGAAAATTACCTCCATCATGCTTCTTATCACTCTCCAATCTAACCAATCAAGGTCACAGTCAATCTTTGGCATTGCCAACGTCACTATGCCAAGTTCTTCGGTCCTTTGCTTCAACTCATGGAGAATGGTCCACAAGCTCTCATATATTGGTTTCTTGAAATACTTGTTGTTCGTCATCAGGTAGAATAATTGCTGCCTCCCACTCCGAAGCGTCAATAATTTGTTTATTTTTGAGGCTTGTTATTGCAATTTATTTATCTTTTCAAACTTCTCCTTAAATTCTGAAGCTATCCACTTACTCATTTTTAGATCCGCGGACACGCAGTGAACCAAGGCATAATTTCTGGACATTGGTTCGTCTTCGTTATGCGTGCCGTTATAAGAGGTTAGACGGTTTTATGGACGATTTTAGGTTTACCCCTTCGTGAAAACCACTAGCTTCCGCTTTGATGTCATAGCGGTTTTTCATCCGGTCGCTAGCTTCATTAATTCGACGCCAAACTACCTCATTCACACAGTCCATTCTCTGCTGCAGGTTTTCTACGTACTCTTCTCCAGTTTCAGCTTTTTGGGGGCTAGTGACATACAATAAATCTGCGGGAAGTCTAAGTTCTCGTCCAAAAATAATCTTAGCAGGTGACACTGCGATGGTTTCATGGACTGACGAACGCTAGGCGAAGAGAAACAAGTTTAATTGTGCATCCCAGTCGCGCTGATTGTCTGCTACAATTTTAGCCAGATGTCTACCTACGATGCGGTTCATACGCTCCATCATTCCATCGGACTGCGGATGCGATGGAGTTGTTCTAGTTTTTCTTATGCCGAGAATTTTGCAAAGTTCTTGAAACAGTCGGGATTCAAATTTTCTTCCCTGGTCCGAGTGAATCCCAAGAGGCACTCCAAATTGACAGATTCAATTCCTGACTAGAGTTTCAGCAATTGTCGATTCCTCTTGATCTGGAAAGTCATAAGCTTCGACCCATTTACTAAAGTAATCCATCATCACCAGTATGTATTTGTTGCCTGAGTCTTCGGTTTTTGATTTTCCATTGGGCTACTGTTGATATTTCTGGGTCCCGAACTTGTGCTACTCGCAGTTCTCCGGTGTTCCATCCGTCAACTTGTATTGTGGTTCTTCCAACTTAGGAAGTCTCGCCTTTTCCTTCAATACGCTGGCAATGGTTGCAGTCTTCAAGGTAGGGCCTTGCAGATAATGCATCGGCATTGCGATGAATGATTCCTCGGCAATGTTCTATGGTAAAATTGTATTCTTGAAGACGTTCAAGAAAGCGTGCCATTTGTTCCTCAGGGTCCCGGAACTGAATTAACCACTTTGAAGCTGCGTGGTCTGTTCTCAGCAAGAGTTCAGGATCGTAGCGATATTTATGAAAATGTTCCAGTTTTTTTATTATTGCCAGTAGGTCTCTTCTTGTTACGCAATAATTCACTTGTGGCTTTCATAATGTCCTGCTGAAATACCCAATAACCCTTTCTTCACCCTGCTGCATTTGGGATGGGACATCTCCGATTCCAAAGTTATTGGCATCCGTGTCGACTATAAATTGCCCTTTTGGATGTGGTTAACTGAGTACGGATGAACTATATAACTCAGTTTTCACTCTCTCGAAGGCTTCCTGACAGCCGTCCGTCCAGTCGTACGCCAAGCTAGCTTCCGTTAACTTATGCAGGGGTCTCACAATTATTGCAAATTCGGGTACAAATCTCCGATAATACGTGCATAGTCCCAGAAGACTCCGCAGTTCCTGTTTCTCTTTCGGTACTGGAAACTTATTAACTGCCTTCACTTTCGCTAGATCTGTAGAAATGCATTCTCCGAAAATCACATGTCCGAGATAGTCCACTTCCTTCTTGAAAATATGGCATTTTTTTGACAACTTGAGATGGGACCTTCTAAACCTCAAAAAAATTCCTCTAAGGTTTTTAGGCTGTTTATCGAAGGACGTTTCAATTACGATGACATCATCAAGGCAGATCAAACAAGTTTTCCAGGAAAGTTCCTTCAATACAAGATCCATCAGCCGTTTGAATGTGGCAGGGGAATTCCTCAAGCCGAATGCCATCACTGTAAACTGCCACAGACCAGTACTAGTTGTAAAAGCTGTCTTCTCTTTGTCTTTCTTCTTCATTTCAACTAGCCAGTACCCACTTCTTATCCAAAATATCGTCTATCCTTGCGATTGGAAAGGAATCCTTCGTTGTCGGAAAGGAAACCTTCGGTTGTCGACGCAGCATCGAGTGGTTCCATCTTTCTTCCAGATTAGCACTACAGCAGAAGCCAATGGAATATTGGAAGTTTCGATAACTCCTTCTTCATGCATCTCCTTTAAAAACGTATCAGCTTCTTCTCGTTTAGCCAGCGGAAGTCGTCTTGGTTGTTGTCGGATAAGCATCGAATCTTCAATGTCAATTCTGTGTTGAACAATGTTTGTTCGTCCGTAGTCAACTTCCATGGTTGCAAAGACGTCTTGAAAGTCTTTTAATAAAGATTCAACCTTACTTTGTTCACCAGCAGAAAGGATGTCTGCAGCATTATTAAAAAGTTTTTGAACTTGCTCCGGAAGTTTCTTCTTTCTGGTATGTTCTTTCTTGTTTCCCTTACACTGAGTTATCCACGCGACAGGCTCCAAGGTTCCAATCGGCTTTCCTTTCTTCCATACTAGAGGGTAATCATTGACATTCATTAGACGTACTGGTATGGATTTGCCCAACTGAACCAATGATCTACCCAAGGAGGCTCTATTCCACGCTTTTGTTTTCATCTAGTTCGACATCTGCAATGCAGGAATCATCGGTGGAATCTTTGGTTTTAGTCATTATTATTTGTTCTGCCTTAACCGGTATTTGCACATCATCCTGGAGAAGTAGACGGACGCTAGAACGGTCGACAGGAAGTACCAGACTGATTTCCTTATTTCCTAGTTTAAAAACACCAGAGTCTAGGTCTATTTTGACATCGTAACTTACCAAGAAATCGTTTTCTAAAATAACTTCATATACAATAGGTGCCACAATCATGCTGAGTTTTACAGACCAGGTACCGAGAGTCATTTTTAGTTTTATTTTTCCTTTCACTGTCTTCAATTTAAGATTAGGTGTCGTCTGAATTCTAGAGTGCTCTATCAAGTCTGGTCTGAAAACTGAAACATTTGCCTCAGTATCGAATTAGTTTCCCTGGTTGTTGTTCTCTTCACGTTGCTTCTCGTTTTCTGGAAACTTTGCCTTCATATGTCCTAACTTCCCGCACTGGTAACACCTTACCGTCCTCGTTGGTTGGTATTTCTTCCTTCTACTGTTTTGCTTGTCCTCATCTTCTACTTGGATTTCACGGATCTTGGCAGATTGGCAGGTTGTTGCTTGAAAGGCTCGTAGCGAAGAGCAGCAACAACTACGTCCCAATATTTGTATGGTTTTAACTGCTCACCCACAGGGACATGTCTGTGTTTCCTTAGCCGGTGGTGAAGCTTTGGATGGCAATAACGTCGACTACAATTTGTGGTAGATCTTAATACGCCAATCTGGACAATCTTTCTATGTCAGCAGCAAATTTTTAAATCCCTTCTTTTGTTCTTCGTTTTCTTTTGCATAATTGTGTTCTGTATACATGTGTCATATGGGCGTCCTCAAATTATGCGTCCATTGCATTAATTAAGCTGACGTAGCTTTTAATGCCATTAATGTTGTACCACACTAATGAAGCCTCTCCCTGAAGTTCTGCAGTCAAGTTGGCGAGCATTTCATCGTTTGACCATCCGTTATGATTAGCTATTACTTCGAATTGCTGAAGATGCCATCGTACTTAGCTACTTTTACGCTTTGTGGTTGGAATCCAGTGAATTTATTTTCTGGTAAAGTTACTGCCTTTAAATCAGCGCCGGTTTCTATCAAACTTGCTTCAACGAAATTTATCAATTCGTTGCGCAAACTTATTGCAAGTTTTTAGTGACTTCTTGTAAGCTTCCAGAAATTTCTGCTTTTAAATTTCTACAAATTTCTTCTTGATTGTTCGAAAATTTTTTGAATTCTTCTTTTCAGATTCTTGAATTTTCCAATAACTTTTCTTATAGATTTCTAGAAATTTCTTCTGAGTTTATTTTCATCTGTTTTAATTTTGGCGTTATATTTCTAGAAATTTATTCTGAATTTACTTTCATCTTTTGTTATTCTGTTGTCAAATTTCAGAAGCATTCTTCTTGTTTTTCAAAGGCTTCTTACAAGCTTCTAAAAATTTTTTCTTCTAAAATTATTGAATTTCTAGAACACTCTTCTGGACTGTAAAATTCGAATACTTCCGGATCTTTTCCTTCGTCGATAACTGCTTATATTAATCGGTCTTTTAATTCCGATTTATTTCCACTTATTTCTAGCTCAAGTTCTTTCAGCTACTCCTTTACTTCTTTAACTTTCAGATCTTTTAACTTCATTTTTATTTAATTTTAAATAAACCCTTTATTTTAATCCCACACTTGACACCAATGTAACGTTTATATTTATTTTAAACGGGTCATAATTACAAATACAAGTGTTTATTTTACTTCATTTATTTTAACACACTGTAACTCACACTAATACTCCAGAATACAAGTCACTCAATATGTCACTAGTCACTCTATTGTACGCACAGTTCATAAAAACTGACTGCGTTGCATTTATTTCGCGCGCTTTGTTCTGGAACATTTCCAAATGCTAGCGCGCGAGAAACAGCCGGGCGCTTCCTCCACTGCTCACCACTGTGGCTTCCACTGCCGCCCCTCGCTACGTTCGTAACAGTATGTATCATAATATATTAATATATGTTGACAAATGATACACATTCTCTTTCTGTTACGTCTCTTCAAATACGGAACTAAACATTGATTAATATATTTATCATTTTCAATTATCAATTTCAAATTTCCCACCGTGATTCTAAGTTGATTCAATAATTGTTAATAAAAATTTATGACGAGAGCAATATCTCCGTATCCATTAGAACTGGATGCTTGTTTATATGAACTTTTTTACTTAGTTTAGTGCAGTGCTTTTTTTTGTCATAGAACGCACCAGAACGGCGTTCCGGTACCTTTTTTCAATAGAGTTTAGTTTCACTCAGATTTATGGGACGAGAATTAGACAATACTTTGGAATTTGCTATGTACATTTGTCTTAAATAAGATACATTTTTTTCTCCTTTATTTCCCAATCAATTATTTTCAAAATTTTCCTACTTACGCAGAAAATGATGACAAATTTTTTTGTATTTTTATTTTTGAAAAATTACATAAGGATATAAAAGAAAAAATATTTAAAATGAGCTTTTGACGTTTCTCTGAACAAAAGAAGATGAAGGCATAGCCAACTAAGCTTTACTTTAAGTAACAAAAGAAAATAGATGTTTTTACAGGTAAAAACATATTTTACCTTTATAATTTTATTTACAGTCAACTATTTAGGATTATGAATTTTAAAAGTATATTTCAATAAATATTAGTTTCTTGTAATTTATCCAGACTTGAATATACGTCGATGAGCTATATGCATGGGTGTCTGTACCCAATCTAGTTTCTTACAAAAAAAAAGTACTGGTTTAGTGTCACTGGAGTGCAATCTCTCATTTTCGATCAAGATTGTAATTCGACAAGTGTTTCAACTTGTCAGAACAATATTTAGACTCGGAAATGTATGTGTCAATCACATTTACTCACAGTATATAATTTGGATGTGTTTCAATCAATATATATTATTAACAGTTTAATCACAGTAGAAAAATTATTAACTGAAAAGTTAACTGTTGACTTTTTGTTTTAATTTTTATTGATACTGAATTGCTTGGGGAATTTTATTAATAGAAAACACGTAGTCAGTAGAAATATATCTTTGTGGATTGTATTGAACATTTCTATGTAAAAATAATAGTATGTACGTATTTTCATTGATTATGTTTAAAAACACATAATGAGTAATTTACGTAAGGGTTTTGTGTTAGACTGTAAGTTAATTGGTAAGGTAATTGTAATTAAATAAAAAAACGCAACATCACGCTATATCCCAATTACCCGGATTTTCCCTAATTTAGCATTTATTAACGTCCATCAGCGGAGTTGCCAGCTCACACCAGGACGGTACCTACAGTTTTTTTATGGAATGCGAATCACATGGCAATGTTCTATGCGGGGATCGAACAAGCCGTTGTTTATATAACCATGTTGCCATGGTTATTTCTTCTGTTTTGCAAGCATACGCCTATATCCCTGCGACACACTGCCATATTGTAATTAGATAAATAGGGTAATTATGTAATGAATGTATTAGTGAGTTGTATACAAAACGCGGAGTGATGCAATGTTACTAGGTTTGTAACAGTTAGTTATTGGACATAAGGACATAAGTATGAACGGACTGTTGTGGTGCTGATAATTTAATGTTTCAAAGTGAACATGAGTAACGACAAGCATGGAGCATTCGCTAGAAGATGAAAGTCTGCACTTGTCGTAATGGTTCCATCTGCAAGCAGGGGATATTTGTTAGATGATTAGAGTCTGCACTTGTTGCAACCAGACAGTAACAAGAGGATGGTCGCTTTAATACCACGAACCCCACAGTGGCATGAGATGTTTAATTGTGCACCTTACTCACTGCAACGAGGGATAACCAGCAAGCAGTGTGCGAGTTTGTTGACTCGATTGTAAGACCGCAATTTTTGCACCGTAAGATTGTTCCATAAAGCGTTCATCGATGAAGCATGGCAATAGATTATCGGCCGGCAACCAAAGCCGGGTAAGTACAGATCACACCTATGCGGAAGATGGTTATATAATTTACAGTAATAATTTTAAATTTTATACCGATTATATGTTTCTATAGGAATTAAATATATGTAATTCGCGTAATACATAGGAACAACTTCGAAAATGACAAACAAATTGCTGAAGTATGAATTCTACCATATAGCCAGAGTATAAAATTCAAAATAAATATGGTCGTTTGTAAGAGGATTAAAAAACTAATTTTTGATAAATCCAGTAAAATACGGTCGTACGCTCAAAAACCTGATTGAGTGACATACGTAGTCTATAGTGCCCTTGATATGCACTATGTACTCTTACTATGTATTCAATGTATTTTCTTTCGCTCATTATATTATATTTCTACTTTTCAATCACTATTCAATATTTGCATAGCCACTCCTGCTGTGATCGGCTTTACTAGGATGTGATTATTTGTAATTAACGACAAGATTATTATATCATTTCAATGGAAAGGTTTCTTAGGTTCTTATTGAAAAGTAATATTTTAAAAATTCCAAGTGTCAAATAGGATTTTCTTCCGACTAAAATAATTAAATAGGTATATAATAGTATAGCTAAAGAGAATGGTAAAATCGGCTGTAGAGAACGGTGGATGGAGTATTGTGGTTCGTTAACGTTTGTTCAAGAATAGAACACAATATTTTATTACCATAAGTGCAGAAAACAAAAATTACTTAGATAATTAATTAGAAATATTACCACAGTTTCTCGACGTGGATTAGATACAAAATTTGTGATATAACCTAAATACGTCATCCATCAGCATAAGAGAGAATTCTAGAAGAATAGGAATTAATCCATAATATACAAAAAAAATTAAAATACGTTCAATATGAGCCTTACGTGAAAAATTATATACAAAAAATATTATTTTCTTTGGATTTGATTAATTTTTAAATGTCCACTGAATGAAGTAACATAATGACATCTTTTCATGAGAACGTTATTTTTTGTCGATCAAAATTTTTATGTTACGTTATGTATTATTAATGAATCTTTGCATTTCAAACTAATTACTAACATTAACAGAAAAACAAAAAAGGATCTCGTTTCCGAGTAATGACAATTTATTTTGGAGAATATATAATTGGACTTTTCATCTCTTTTGTTAGATCTAAGATTAATTATTGTGCGATCATACGAAACTCTTGCTATAATGCTCATACCAATTTTGTTGAAAAGAAACACAAGCAGTTTCTGAGATACATATGTATATATTAAAATAATAACACCTATCCAAGCTATGATGTATTATATGATACTCTCCTCAGTATATTTAATTTCAAACCTCTTTTCATGATCCTGTCTTGTTGAGTTATGTCAGTTTTCATTGTCCAGGTTTAATACGAGCTTCTATAAAACATTATACTTGCCTAACATGCACACAAATTCGCCATATAAATCATCTTTAATTAATGCATGTAATGCCATCAACTCTGTGCAGTCGGACATTTTTAATCAGGAAAACTTTGTTAACAATCTAAAATAATTCTTTTTTTATCATTCTTTTTCTCGAAAATTATGTTAAATCTCACACGTTATGTAAAATTTTGTTATATATTATGCACCTAGGCACTATACAAGTTTATATTACGGTAATTAATTCTCTATATTCTTTAATTGGGCTTAACCTGTTGAACTGTTTATTCTAAATAAATAAATAAATACAAGTATGAAATAGTTTCATTTATTTCGTACTAATTCATTTTTATA
>JAGJTL010000111.1:111178-126526 GCA_022063505.1 Calosoma granatense | reverse complement strand
TATTTTTATAATTCGACATGTTTCAACACCATTGTGTCATCGTCAGGAATTAAACACAAAAGTTTTACATAAAAAATACATAACAACCAACACCTACTAAATTTAAAAAAATTAAATGAAAGAGCGAAACAAAATCAAATTCAAAAGCCAACTAAATTAAATTTAGACATTTAGAAAGAATAGAATATTTTAAATCTATTTGTTCACTTAACAAAATTAAATTTTTAGATTTATGTTTAAAAATTTCAATTGCTTCTAATAAATTTAATTTTTGGCCTTTTTCTGCAATGTGTAAAACTTTTATGCAACCAGAACTATTTACATTATGGTTATTTTCTAATACATGATTGCCAAAAGTAGAATTTTCAGAATTATTTTTAATTGCTTTTAAATGCTCATTCAATCTAATTTTTAAATTTCTCCCTGTTTGACCAATATAAACACCATTACAACTGCAGGTTAATAAATACCCTTCAGATTTATTTAAAAGTTCTATATAGTCTTTATGATTAAAAATAATAATAACTCATGTCGAATTATAAAAATATAAATACGTAATAAAACAAAGTAATTTTATTAATACATATTTATGTAAATAAATACATTTAAAAAATGATCTTTGAGGACCACCGTGTAAATATGATTTAAATTTTCGAGTAAAACACATGAAAATTTCAATACAATTATTAACCTTTACATAAAAACTGCAAAAACACTTGTATTCGAAGTCATGTGGGAGCGACCCAAATATGTACATTTGCGGGACAGACTTGAATGTTTACTGTACAGATGTAGTAGTTTTGTGTTCATTATCGCTAAATGTTCACAAATACTGCTTCCAATTAACCAGTGCGAGTCATTTATTGATTTAAAATGTATAATTTACTGTTCATTAAATCGATAAAAATAAATAAACTACGAGCATTTTAAATAAAGCTAGCCTATACTGTAAATATTTATATTAATAAAAAAAACTATATTATAACAACACGTTGAGCATTAAAGTTAATTTAAAACACAAAATCAGACTGCATGTCGCCCGTGTAGTGAGAACTGCTGAACTAGACTAAAGATGTAGAGATAGCTTAGTGGAATAGAAGCAGAGATTCAGACAACATCGAATTAGGAGCCATGATTAAATGTAAAGGATTTCGCCCAGTTGAAATGGTAACATCCGGTTGAATCTGTCACACAATTTCCGACTGCTGTTACTGAAATCGCACTAGAGTAACAAATTTCCAGTTCGGTTACAAGTGTGTGTTTTCAAGTATCTCAAATGATGCATACTACAATGCACGTAGATTTTTACGATATTGAAAACGTAATATAAATTTCAGAAGTAACAGTCATTCTTATAAATAATGAAAAATGAATAAATAGTTTTACATACATTACAATTTGTATGGTATAATGTTGTAAAATACCTATTATGTATTAAATAACGAATGATAAATGCGGAATGTGTACATATTTAAAAAAAATTGTATATGTGACGACAAATGTAAAATAACCATGCTAATGCTAATTAATATGAAATATAAACTTATTTCGGCAACTTATAAAGGATTTAAAAGTTAATGTTAGTTATTAAAAAATCGAACCAGGATTATTACTTATTATTTACCCGAGAAGTAACCCATGATGAAAGGTAAACTTTTTTACATAAAGCGAACACCATTTGATTACACATAATTATAGAGTGAGGATGCTTCCTCTTATGCACCCTCGCGATTGGGTTATCCCAGTAACAAAGCAATGCACTTAGTCCGTCGTATTATTTTAAATAAAGATAAACACATGCTCAACATTTGGACGATTTAGTCATCATAGAGTCATGGACATAGACATCAAAGAAATATTAGGGTTAGATTTTTTATAAATTAATCTTAACGGATATTAACAATATTAAAATCCCGGTCCACCCTAAGTGAACTATTTCAGAGAGTTGTGACCGAAATATAAATATGCATTCTACTATAAAATATATTATAGATATCAATAGACTTACTACTTATGATACTGGTGTCATTTCTATTTTCTATTACAAGATTTTAAAATATATAATAAAAGTTTTACGGTAACAAATTCGTAGCTAGACGTTTAGTTCACCATGTACATTGGAGTCAACAAAGTATGGAAAATATATGAATTTGTGTTAGTAATGATGAGTTTATATACTACGATATAAAAAGAAATTATATTTCTACAAATAATGCTAACGTCGATATTTACAGGAAGATGAAACAAACAAACTATATTCCCACTTATAAACTAGTTTATTATTTATGGCTAAAGTTAACTCGAATAATAAAGAACGTTGATTAATGAATGGATATATAAGGTGATCCAATTAGGAAGCCAGTTATTGCTAACTTCTTTATTTGAAAAGACATAATTCGGTTAAATAAGAAAAAGTGTACTAACTGATTACAATAGTGTAATCAGAAAAACAAAAAGCATGAATTTTTTGAGTTATAGTAGTAAAGCATATTTCCACTCTAAAGCTTTTTGCAGGGGCATTTTAATTTTGTTCCAAAATCGATAAATAATTAATATAATGATCAGTTTTCAATACGAATCCATAATGAAAATTACCATGGCAACAAGGTCGATTTTATTAGAAAGAACTAGTACCACAGGAACATTAATTTATTTGAACAAGGACTGATTGCTATTCCTAGATTGTTATTAATGTCCAAAAAATTGAATTCCCAGACTCCATTAAGATTATTAAAAATGGAATTAGAAGTTATTATAATTCTTATAGTTTACAATGCTTGTACTCGAACTGGTGTCCATTCGTACTCGATATGGATTCATTAAGAAGAGCTTGAATAATTGCTGCGTTTGGAGTGAAATGTCGGTGGAAGTTTATAATACCTATAAACTGTCGTAAATGTGTGACAATGTCAGGTTTTCGAAAATTGCTGATAGCGTCTACTTCCTCTGGCAGCGGCTTAGTTCCACGTGCTGAAATGTAATACCCTAGGAATTTTACTTCCGGTTTACCAAACACACTCTTTGATACTTTGATACTCCATAGTCTCGAAGTCGCTCAAAAAGTTTGCATAGGTGGTGCTCATGTTCTTCTTTGGATGTTGATGGGACTAGAATGTCATCAATAGGTGTGCTCTTTCTACCAACTATCTGACCTCCGCTCAAACTGAATTAAGGTGATATTGAAATGAAGTGAGCTGAGATATTTTCTTATTAAATAAAACGGCCATTTTTTAAATCACTTGGCCATCAAAATAAGACTATATAAAGTATTATTCGACTTTTTTATTGACTTGTGATATAGGTTATAATTTTTGCCAGAATATTTTTATGTTTTGCTTTATAATGTATTTTTTTCGTTTTTGTTATAATAAATATGTATATTCTTAAATTCCAATTATCTGCCAAAATTCATGTAAATAAATATTGGAAATCTACGTCATCTTTACATAAATGCTCCTGGAAATATACATCTATAAATTCATATTTACATTCCTATACAATATTGTATATTAAAATGCTATATTATTTATAAATTAAAATACTTACTATTAATATATTTTCTTCGCTGTCCGAATGTGTCATTTCGTAATACAGGTTATTTGAGATGTCAAATTTCAAGAATACTTCCCCACTCCACAAATGAGCATTAAAATTCAACAAGCACTATCTACAGCGGTTGAGTAGTATAGGCAAGTAGGAAGAAAATAATTTCACTTCCATTTCACCTCAGTTCACTTGCCAGAGATAAAAAGAACGGCTAAAAATTTTGCTCAGACTGAGGTAAGATATACTAAGATTTGTGTTAGAAAGAACGCACATATATACGCATAACAGAAAACAAGTCCTCGAAGAGCTTCATCAAAGAATCGCTGGAAAGTCTGTGCTGCGTTTCGTAATCCAAAGGACATGAAGAGAAATTCGAATAGACCGAATGGCATCGTAATTGCAGTTTTAGGTACGTCTTCTGGGTTGACTGGAATTTGATTGTAGGATCCCGCTAGGTCGATAGTCTGCGAGAAATTTTCGATGTATGGTACCGGATATCGGTCTGGAACTGTACGAGCATTTAACGCACGGTAATCTCCACATGGTCGCCATTTTTCTCCATTTTTCGGTATCAGATGCAAAACGGACGACCAGCTGCTTTCGGAACTACACGCTGTTCCAGCTTGTAGCATGAACTCGAATTTCCTCTTTGCAATTTTTAATTTATCCGGCGACGACGTCGGCAAGATACTGGCACACTCGGTGTAGTCTCAATGTGAAACATTATTTTGTGTTTCACGACTTGTGGTAAACCAGCTGGCATGGTTGATTTGCTGAATTTTAATAAAAGTGTATGGTACTTAGACTCACCAATTATTGTTTTAACGTGACATCTTGTAAAGGATGTTGGTTGCTTCGGTGTTTTTTTAGAAGTCAGCCTATCTTCAAGTCTTTTATTTTTGACGTCGACTAACAACCCGTAATGGCTCAAGAAATCGATGCCGATTATAGGAATTGACACATCAGCAACAACGAAACGCCATACGAAATCACGACGTAGTTTTAAATTGATTTTGAGAGATATCCATCCATAGGTAGCGATGATTGTACCATCCGCCGTGTAAAGCTGAGCCTTAGAAAACACACGCAAATCAGCACCAGTATCCACGAGGAAACTTATCTTTTACGAGACGTCGGGAACGTAAAGGCGGCTCGGCGTGGGGCATGGGTCGTTTACCGCCGTTAACGACTTCCCCGGCCATTTTCCGATTGATATGAACACGTTGAGTTGCGCTTGCGCGCCTAAACACCAAAACGTCGATGGTACCAACACATGTCATGCGCTGCAATAGCATCCGAGGGTTTACTCAGGCGGCAGACAATTCTATGGCAGGCGTTGTGACACTGTACATTGTAATGCAGTTTGCCTATATAATGGAAGGATTAGGGGGGTATGGTGGGAAGGTATGGTCACGTGATAGACGTTGTTGTCGACGGTTATGTTTACAGCGATTTGAAAACAGTTGAACTGCTCCCGCCTGAGTTGAACATTGTACTTCTTATAGTGAGCAACAGTGAGCTAGTTTGTGTAAAGCAGAGAGTGTGTGATATATTTCAAAGTTTGAATCTTCAAAAATTATTGTGAAAAGTAAGTTCATTTTCTATTTTCTATTACTTTAATATTGTGTTTCAAGAACAAGAATTAAATTTATTATCGAATAATAACTAAACCATCAAAGAAACTATTGCATTTATAACATACATGTAGGATTATATTTATTGTTCATGTTAAATTATCATTATTTCATGTCAGTTAGACTTATTTATTTAATTTAGTAGAAATTCATTTCCCTTTAATTGAAAAATAAATTTGATTCTATAGTTATTTAGTACCGTTTACAAATTTTACACATATTTTATGCGTAATGTTTGTTGTGTTCCTGGCTGCAAAAACAATTCCGAAACGAATCCTGATCTGGCGTACCACTATGTGCCAAAATCAGATCAGTTACGTAAGGAGTGGCTTGAAAACATGGGAACTCCAGAATTGTTTGCGAAACCATATACAACGTTAAAAAGAATGCAGATTTGTAGTGAACATTTCACTGCAAACCACTATAGGACACCAGGGAATAATAATAAATTAATTTTTGGGGCAGTTCCTACTGTTTTCGTGCCGTTGAGTGTTCAATTACCGGCAAAATTGTCAGCTCTTCTTAGAGAAGTCGTACACAATGCTGAAGATGCATCGACAACTGGTTAGTTTTGCGCAATATTAATTTACTTTTTATACATTTATACATACAAGAATTACGTTACTAATATTTACTATTTTTATATTTTAGATTTACCTGGAACAAGCGAATTATCTGTGCCATTAGACGCGCCTAGTATTCTAGGAAGAGAGTTAGGGGAAACATCGGGATTAGAATCTTTACCGACTATCGGTGAGTACAGATTAGCAATATTTAGTGCTTGAATTAAATTCCGACAACCACCTTTCGTTACTAATAGCCTCTATTTTAATATTTTAGATTTGCCTGGAACAAGCGGATCCTCTCAGCATGACGCAGTACCTGGACCGAGTTGGGATAACTCAAGATTGCCAGAATCCAGCGGCGATGGCGTACAAAATGTAGCATTAAGAGATGGTGAGTAATTGTTATTTATCTTGTTAATGTTTTTAAATATCCATGTGAACATGTAATTCTACTTGGTTACAGTATAGTAAAAAATATTTATATTTTTTGATTATAGGACATGGAATATTAAAAACTTTGGGTGTGAGAAGGGAGGCTGATTTAACGCCGAAAAAGAAAAAATTATACAAAGAACTCAAGAAATCAAAACGGCTGGTTGGAGCACTAAGGAAGCGGGGTATTGTTAAGACCCTGTTCGGCAAGAACCGCGAATTTGATGTCTCGGGCGGTTCAGTAGTGTCCAATATCCAAAAATTGGAACGAATGCCCCGTGAAGTACAAACTTTTATAAATTGCCAGCTGAAGAATTTTAGGGGATTGTGGGGACAGAACACAAACCCGACGTGTTCACAGTTTATTTCGGCGTTTAAAACTTGCGTTATTAATAACACACTGAAGTCGAGCAAGGAAGCAAACTGTGAAGATGACAGCTGTGATTTTTTATTTGCCATCAATCATTTCCTTTCCGCTACACCTTCCAGTGTATCCTTTAACCAGATATCCCCTACAGATTCCAGTCCACATGCACTATCCCCTCTGTCCTCGCATTCGTCAGAAGATTCAGGAACTGAAGTTTCTAAATTATTATTACTTACATCCATGACGAAGTTAGCGAACAATATCACAAATCAGTTACCCGCCCTTGACTGTACGATATGCAGAGGTTTCTTTTTCGAAGATGGCAGCTATATTTCTAAAGTACCAACATCTGGATTTATAAGTGAATAAAAAAAATTTAATAGAGCCATTTTTAAAAGATTAAAAAAAATATTTCCAAGTCCCCAAATAAGATTAAAAATTCTTTATCGATAAATATACCAGTTTGTCATAAATGTGCACTGGAAGCAAAAATTGTAGATAATGTTTTTACTTTCTTATACATATTATAGAAATTATTGTAATCATGAAAAATTTCGAATGCGAGATTTTGAAGGAAATACATGTTTTGAGGTCCTCTGAATACGTTTTGACTATTTTCGCAATGATGTCTGTGTGTGTCTGTATGTTCATCATTTCAAAAACCAGCAAAGCTAGCGCAATGAAACTTCATATTTAATAGTTTCTCGATTATCTGAAGAGCTGATTAGATTTTGGGTATAATCGCAAAACCAAAAGTGGAAGTTTACTGAATACTAAAATTTCAAAATTCAAATTATTTTCGAAACCAAAAGAGATATCATAAAATTTTTCAAATAAAAATTGTAGAAAATAATATTCTGAAGAAAAAATTCTCGGATTCGAAATTCTTCATGATTACAATACTTTCTATACTATGTATAAGAAAGTAAAAATTAAAAACCTTAGATTATAAGAATAATACTATAGTTGATAATTTTATCAGAGATGCTACAATTATGAAAAATGTTTAAACAAAATCATGCAGTTTTTATTATTATTTTCCTACATATCGAACAATATCGAATTCAAATATATTGTATGTATACACATATTTCTTTTAAATATGCTCGCGATAAAAATAGTGGTGATAGCGCCATCTCTGCGCTTCCATGCGAGTTAAACGGTTGCCTAACTACACACGGTCACAAAAATTAACATGGCAGTTTCCCCCTCCTGGGTTTACTATTTAAACGTGAACGGTGTTTCTTGTCTGCGTTATTGGCAGAAAGTGCAACCAGGTGCTTACGCACTTCGGCTAATTCTTGAACGATAAATTGTATTTCACTTGTGCCTCACGTAGTGGTTACATGAGTTCTTGGAACAAATTCATTAACGTCTGCGAATTAGGCGATTACATCAAGGTTAAAATTGGTTGTGCTGCGACGACGAATTGCACGTGCGATGGAAGTCGTCCTACCCATAATGAATGTAGAAAATCGTATGTAACCGTAGAACCAGCGACTGTACGCAAATGACGCAAAAAAAGAATGGTTTTCGATCGCCCCTTTCTTCATGTTCGGGTAACTGATGTAACTTCTTTTCTTGTGATGCAGATAGACGCCGTATTAATTCACTTTTCAGTTTTGCGTGCTTTTCGTCCGTTGGTGGTGCTACCAATATGTCTTCAAATTCAGCTGCGTACAGAGATTCCAGCGACGTAATCCCGTAATTTTATTTTGCTTCATCACGTGTTATGCCAAGAAGTCTAAAATAACCTGCCAACTGTGAAAACCAAACAGCTGTTTTTTCAGCCCAAAACTCGAAGGTGGCTGGGTTCAGCAGCATTAAGAAGAGATGGTTCAACTTCTTGAGTTGCCATCACTAATAGTTAAAAAATAGTATTAAAAAAATTTATTCAGCTCTTCAGGTAATCAAGAAACTATTAAATATGAAGTTTCATTGTGCTAGCTTTGCTGGTTTTTGAGATAATGAACATACAGACGCACATCCACACACACACACACACACAGACATCATTGCGAAAATAGTCAAAACGTATTCAGAGGACCTCAAAACATGTATTTCCATCAAAATCTCGCATTCGAAATTTTTCATGATTACAATACTTTCTTTTTATACTATGTATAAGAAAGTAAAAATCAGTTGAGCACAAAATAGTAATTGCTGTTGTGAACACAAGATGGAAGTTACGTGATTTTGGTACTATGTCTAAAAGCGTGTCTATATGAGAGCTAGAGAAAATAATGTTCGCACGTCACGGATCGTATATTTCGCGGGGATCACATTGCGGCGATAGAATGTAGGAAATATTGAACAAAATTATATAAATATTGTTTGGTGTTATTGAGTTGTCTGGTATATTTAATGCTAATGCATTATTGTTATTCCAGTTCATTTAGTAAATTATTGTTGAACAGGAATTAATGTTATGCTTGATTATCTTGAATTTTAATATATGTTTAAATGTTAAATTCATTTGACAACAATTTCTAATCATGGAGAATGTTACGTACGTACGTTCATGTATCAGTAATTATTAAAATATGATGATTTTGTTTCAGTGTATAAAGAAATTAAAACTGTAATTAATGCATCCGGTGATTGTCCAATTTGACCTTAACTTCTGTTAACCCGGCTGTACTTATGTTGTGTATATCACGCATAATAAATAAAATCACATTATTCAGTTTCAATTAAACAGGAATTCAACTTTCTCATGCAATGTAACGTATTATACGAATAGTTTTTTAATGATAATATTACGACATTGGCTGCTATTTCTCATAAATTTTGTTCAAAACGAAACCAAGATTCAGAATAGAATAATTATTTTGATACTCATAAGTTGTATATTTGTGTGTACAGGTGAGGAATGTAAATTGTACCGGACCGAATTACACAATTGTGGTACCAACAACTACTCTGGAAGTGATTCGAACTGGAAGCACAACGATGCATGGCTGTAGTTCTGTTATGATAATCATCAACAGATGGCCTTAGTTACTTAAAACCACCAATAGATGGTATGACAAGTAGGGACAGATAATAAAAAAGTAGTTGAACAAGTTACACGAAATAAACACACAGTTAATTATTTTCACCTTATATTCATCCTATAAATAATAAACATAACATGGTGGCAGCAGGGTTATAACTTACGCCCTCGAGAGCATTTCCTGATAAATCTCGGAAAAGTTTAGTGAATTTTTGTGAAAAGAAAAGAAGAGGTTATCAGAATGACTAACGTGCAAACATCCACCACGAGTGCCAAGACAATTTCAACTCCACAAATTATCGTCCAGCCACCAGAGCCTTTTGACCTACATGCGGCAGGTGCTGCTGAAAGATGGGACGATTGGAAACTTGAATTTAGTGCGTACGCTGATATTGTGGAACTTTCATTACAATCTAAATCTGTGCAGAAAGGTATTTTTTTGAAATGTCTGGGATTAGTGGGACATAAAACATATTTGACTTTCACATTTTCTGAAACTGAGGATAAAAATGATTTGCGTACTATAATTAAGAAATTTGATGAACGTTTGTCACCAGAAAAAAATGAATTGTATGAGAATTATATTTTTCGAAGCCGTATTCAACGCGATGGCGAGTCATTCGATGAGTGGATTTCTGACCTACGATTAAAAGCAGAGACTTGCAATTTTGGTACTACGCTAGACAGAAATTTACGTGATCACATTGTTCTTGGGATCTTTGATGATTCTACACGCCAGATGATGCTGAGAAAGAAATCACCGGATTTGCAAACTATTATTGACATTGGGAGAAAGGCACAAAAAGCGCAAGTGTATAAACAAGCATTCCAAAGTGCCCAAGTTGGTGAAAAATCAGAACAATCAATTGCTGCTGCGCGGACATATAACAAAGGCAAAAAGAGGGTAGATTCAAAGCAACCTTCAGTGAAGTCATCGCAGCCTAGCAGATCTAAGGAGCAGTTCTCCAAGCCGTGCGGCAGATGTGGACGTTCCCATGACCGTGGCCAATGTCCCGCGAATGGTCAACAATGTCATAAATGTTTAAAATCTAATCATTTTTCGAGTGTTTGCAGGACAACGACTCCTAGGAACTCATCACACGCGAGCTCCAGTAAACGAGTTCATGAGATAGAGACCGATGGTGATTCTTTTCCTATCATGAAGATAGAGTCGCTACAAGTGTCGTCGGTCAAGCAGCCAATTGCGTTGAAGGATCCTTGGTACCACGATTTACAAACAACAGCTGGGATTCTCCGAGTCAAGTTAGACACCGGGGCGGATTGTAACGTAATTTCGCACTCAACTGCAATAAAGCTGAAAACTCCGATCATCGATACCAAGCCGATATTCTTGGAAGCCTACGGCGGTGAAAAGCTGAGACCAATGGGGGAATTAACAACAAGATGTCGTGAAAAAGAAAAAATCATGGAAATCACATTTTTGGTAATTCCAAAAGAAGCAACGCCGATTCTAGGACGTCAGTCGTGCCAACAGTTAGGTCTAGTACAACGGATCTACAAGTTGGCAACCTGTAACGATCCTCAGAAGATCATCGATGCGTATCCTGACGTATTCCAAGGAATAGGAACGTTTGGAAAACCTCATAAAATTCAAATGGAAGCAAATGCGACGCCGATCAACCAAGCTGGACGACCAATTTCGATCGCTTTATATCCGAAAGTAAAGGAAACCTTAGCGAAGATGGAACGTGACGGCATAATAAAACGAGTCACAGAACCTACAGATTGGTGCAGTGATATGACACCAGTGTTGAAGGACGACGATACTGCCAGAATTTGCATAGATCCAATTGATTTAAAGAAAGCCATTAAGAGACCGAACCACCCCATGACTAGATTTGAAGACTTAGCAGCACGGATGCCCAACGCGAAATTCATTACAGTCGCTGATGCTGATCTAGCGTTTTGGCAGGTCGTTGTAAAAGAAGAATCTTCGTTTTTGCTTACCTTTGCAACACCGTTTGGAAGATACAAATTTCTTCAACTGCCAATGGGGACACCGGATGCATCGGAAGTCTTCCAACAGCGGGCCGCGGAGTTCGTGGAAGACTTGGACGGCGTAGAGCACACTGTAGATGATTTTATCATCTGGAGTGCAACTTTATCAGAACACAAGCAACGTCTCATATCATTTTTAGAAAAAGCAAGGAAAGAAAAATTGAAGTTAAAACGCATGAAATTACAGTTGGCAACATTTATATCAGATAATGGACCAGCATTTGTCAGCAGGCAGTTCAATCAGTTCACTGAGAGTTGGGGCATACAGCAGAAAACATCGAGTCCTGAATATTCCCAGTCAAATGGGTTGTCGAAAAATGCTGTAAAAACGGTGAAGAAATTATTAACGTCATGTTCACGAACTGGAGAGGACTTTGATCTTGCAATTCTACATTTGAACAACTCACGGCGAGACAGTAGGTTTTCACCTAATCAACTTAATCAATTTAAGAACAAGATTACCTACAATGGACACCAATCTAAAATCAATTGAACCTCCAGTGATCGAAGGTTGGAGAAAAGACAAGCAAACAATAGTAGAAGCCAGATTCAATCAGCATACTAAATCATAACCAGACCTGAAGCCGGGTGACATGATTCGAATGCGGATAAAACATTGACGCTGGAAAGACGCCGAGATTGTTAGACAATTAGAAGATGTACCACGTTCTTACATCGTAAAATGCCATAACGCAATGTACAGGGGAAACAGACGACATCTGGCGCTAAAGACAACCGTTTCGTATCCAGATTACGAGTATGAGTTTGAAGACGAGGAGGATACTAATCAAAACGAGACCGATATGCACATCGAAGAACCAGTCCGAGTAACAAGGTAAGCAAGAAGACAGAGACAACGACCAGCGCGATACCGTGATGAAAACTACATAACAACCTTTACAAGACAGTGAAGATATCTCGTACTAATTAGATTTAAGTTCATTTTAATTAAATCGTCTTAAACGTAAAACAGTGCTATATTAAATACTTAAAAAAGCTGTAAAACATAACTTTTGTTTAAAGAAAAGAGGATGTTATGATAATCATCAGTAGATGGCCTTAATTAGCCTAAAAGCACCAACAGATGGTGTGACAGGGAGTGAGAGATAATAAAAGTAGGTGACGACACGTTACACGAAAAACACACAATTATTTATTTTCGCCTTATATTCATCATATTGATAATAAACATAACAACCTCTGCGTTGCTGGAACTGTGACCAAGCTGGTCATCGTTCAGCCAACTGTACCGCCGTCAAACAGAAACACAGCTACCGCTGTGGAAAGCCGCATGTGACCACGCGTAATTGTCCCAAGTGCTCGGGAAACGGGAACGTAGAGCACTGAATGGCCGCGCGGTGTCTCTCTCTTCAACCACAGTAGCGACAAAGAAATTGGAGGATAACATAGCGCTAGTCAACTCTATACTGTCCCACCTGGAAGACGATCAGAGACCATACTTGGAGATTTCTATTTTAGGCACCAACCTTTGCGGCCTACCTGATTCTGGCGCCGCACTTTCCATCCTTGGTCAACAAGGTTGGGAGTTGCTGAAGCATCTGAACCTCCCGCTGGATCAGACAGATACCCCGCAATGCTGCGTCACTAATGACAAATTGTGCACCAGCCTAGGTTCAGTCATTCTCCCAGTACGGTTGATGAACAAAGTAAAACTCAACACGTTCGTAGTTGTCCCTGACATTTCTAGTGTCTTCATTTTAGGAATGGAATTCTGGCAAGCTATGGAAATAGTACAGTAACTAGAAGCGAATGCGTACTTCGCTTGGATGTACAAAGGATGTTCAGCATACCATCACCACCGATTCATTGCCAATTAAACAACGCTATTATCCAGTGTCCCCTGCAATACAGAAACACATTAATGCGGAATTGGGCAACATGCTGAAGGATGAGATTATCGAGCCATCACAAAGCCTATGGTCGTCACCCATCCTCATGGTACCGAAGAAAGACGGAACATTTAGATTTTGTGTTGATTACAGACGGTTAAACAAGGTGCCGAAGAAAGACGCATATCCTATCCCGTACGTGTCGGCTATTATGGATCTCCTACGTGGTGCCAAGTACTTAAGCTCACTGGACATTAAATCAGCCTACTAGCAAATACCAGTGGACGAAACCAGTCGTGAACACACCGCGTTTACTGTCCCCAGCGGCGGACTATTCCAGCAAATGCCGTTCGGCTTGACCAATGCCCACGCGACCAGGCACCGTTTAATTGACAAAGTCTTAGGACCAGACCTGGAACCACACGTCTTCGTATACCTTGATGACATCATAATCATCTCGGAGAGCTTCAATGAACACCTGAGTATCCTGCAAAAGAACTTTGATCGTTTAATATCAGCCAACTTAACACTAAGTCCAGAAAAATGTCAATTCTGCCGTCCAGAACTTCGCTACCCAGGATATATCGTTGATAAACAGGGCCTTCGAGTAGATCCAGAAAAAGTAAGCGCCATCCTGGATATAGCCACATCAACCAGTGTCACTGAAATGAGGCGATTCTTAGGTATGGCATCCTGGTATCGCCGTTTCATTAAGGGCTTTGAACTATCAGTTCACCTATCACCGATTTATTGCGCAAGCATAAGAAATGGCATTGGACAGAAGCTTTCCAACAAGCATTGCACCATCTGAAAGCATGTCTTATCTTCGCACCGATTCTCACTTGCCCGGATTTCGAGAAACCGTTCGTTGTGCAAACAGGCGCAAGTGCGTATGGCCTCGGAGCTGTCTTGACGCAAAATCACAACGACAAGGAGCAAGTTGTATGCTTCCTAAGTCTAGCGTTGATCAAGCAGGAACGAAATTAATCCACCACGGAGCGTGAATGCCTCGCCGTAGTTTGGGCACCTGAGAAGCTTCGCCCCTACCTGGAAAGTACACATTTTACAGTTATCACACACCATCACAGTGGAAGCTCCATCTGAGGAACCGTTCAATCCAGTCACTGACAAATGGTGCTTAACGCCCCTGGACAAGGTCAGAAGAAAGCCACGAAAGTATCGTCAGTGCCGAGTCGACAACGGTATACTATTCAAATATACCGGAGCGAAGATCCCGACGCTGAATAGAAACCAATACGCTTGGAAAAAAGTCGTGCCAAAGGACAGACGCGCGAATCTTCTACAACACACATGATGAGCGAACCTCAGGACATCCAGAAGTAACCAAAACCTACGCCACAATTAGGCAGACATATTACTGGCCCAAAATGAAAGCCGCCGTCGCCGTGGATATACGACTCTGCGTCACTTGCACGGAACATAGAACCGTTCAAAAATGTTTACCTGGCCTCATGGAAACACGTCCTCCTGTATTTCGTCCTTTTCAAATGATCAGCGCGGATCTAATCGGCCCCCGTCCCAGTTCTTCTCGAGGGTGTAAATTTATACTCGTTGTTGCTGATTTTATTTATTTATTTATTAATTAAGCGCTTCAAGCATATGTATTTGCTGTTTCATGTAGTCTGTATTCCGCGGATACGGGTGTTGTTGCTCTCTCGCTTTTTGAGCGCATAGTGTTTTCGTGTTCTCCCGCTAGGCGACGTGTCCTATCACCAGTTTGTGAGCCGACGTTGATCAACGTGTGGACCCCCGCGGGTTATGCGTATGCGTATGCCGGCGATCACACGCCGGCGCCGTCAGTCAGACATTGTGTATTGCTTGTTGTCATTATCAGAGATTAGTTGTGGAACATCCCGTCCCCCGTTATTTTGCGCCCTTATGGCAACATAAATTTTTATTGTAATAATTTAAGTTTTCG
>JAGJTL010000111.1:83420-104381 GCA_022063505.1 Calosoma granatense | reverse complement strand
TATATATAAAATTGATAATTGATAATCAAGATGAAACAGAAACATAACATAATAAATGTGGAAACACCGTGGATAAAATACATATACTATAAATTGAACATACTTTTAATAAAACACATATTATAAACTAAAGAGACACCTAATAAAACACACATAACACCATTCGCGATTCGTATTAATGTTTAAAGGGGTAACGTGGGTAATGCTCCGAGGCAGGGGCGGTCACTGGCATGCTGCCGGACTCGTCCGCGTCTTCCGGTTCTCACTCTTCTCCTTGCTCGTAGCCCTCGTCATCGTCGTCTTCGTCTTCCCACATCTCCACCTCGCCGGCGTTCCAGTCCGATCAGTCGTCGTCTGCGAGTCCCATCCTCTCGACGCCCGCCATGGCGTCCCGCCACTCCTCCGGGTTCTCCGCGACCTGCTCCGCTAATGCTTCCCCCTCTTCATCGCCGTCGGGATGGGCATTGGCCCACTGGTAGGAAGCGGCGACTATTCGCTCTTCCTCTACCTGCAGCAGCACTCTGGCGGTGGCAAACCGCTGCCACCCCGGGAGCTGCTGGTCCTCCCAGGCCGCCACCATGCGCTGAGCATCTCTCAGCATAACCAGCTGCCGTCATTCACTTGGTTCTGCTTTCACCAACCTTACTAGCTTATCCATGATTTAACATTGCTGATGGAGTTTGTTGGTTCTTTCTGCCTGGGGCCGCCGATCATCCCTTCTACTAAAATTTTTTCTCTCAATGTTTACACTTGGAGTATGTGTGTTCTTTTCTCTGCTCATTCCGTCTCTTTTTTTTCTACTTGCTAATATCCTTATGCCTATGTCTAGTGGTGTTTTAATTCTATCTCCCCCCCCCAGCAATAACTTATGGCCATCCCACGACGGGGGTTCGGTTCTCTGGCTCTTCTTGTATCTCTGGTGCTGTGGCCTTCGGGCCCGCTGTATCTTTCATTCCTTCAAGTGGTTCGTCTGGCGTCTCTGCTGGGTTGGTGCGGTGGTGGCCGTGCAACACCCACAGCGTTAACGTATCCCAGAGGCACGCCAGCAGCGGCAGCCCCCAACCTACCATTTTATGCAAGGCTATGCCGTTGAGGATGACCTCGAACACTAACTTGACCATCCGAAACACAAAGTACAGGCCTAATAAACCACCCGTAAACGTGCCTACATACTCCAGCCACCCCCACAGTTGGCGCAGTGTTGACTTTGCCATGGCTTCTAATTCTTGTTTGTTAAATAAGTGTATGGCGGAGGTACCCTGTGACTCCGTGTTAAGTCCCGCTATCTTTCGCGCTACTATGTTATTGACGGCGGCACGCTCCAACCCAAACATGATCGAATCCTGCGCTCTTTTTATCTCTTCTTCTATGTATAAGCCGCCCGTTCCAATGTTCTGGATTGGTTTGAATTTTAGCACGGGCTCCGTGTTGACTGGTAGTTTTAGCGGGTTCATGCCAAAGGTCGGTGTTGGTGCGAATCCTACCCACTGTCCATCAACGTTATACACCGTCGGTATCAGAGCGTTACATTCCGTCTGTTTTCCGCTCCGCTGTAGCACTCGGGTCACCGGTGACATAAACAATGACTCGTTCTTTACCGTCACAGGTAGCTCATGATAACACTCATTGAGTCGCCGGATGGATGCTAGGCGGGGGATACATTGCAGGATGTATAGTACTTCCCCCGATACTTTACCGACATATCCAATTCGATTCTTAATTAAGGCGCTTACAGCGTTTGGGGCAAGTGGCGCAGTGACCAGTCGGTTTAGCATGATTTCCCGTCTCAGTAGGCATCTGCGGTGCACTGATTCCACGTACAGTTGATCTACTGCTCGTTTGTACGATTGCTCGACATATAAGAATTTGGAGTTTATATACGCGGTCATATCTATCTCTGCATGATGTGGTACTGACTCGATGGTATTAATTCGCGTGGACCGGATGTTAGTAGCCACTAATAGCCGTGGGTGCTCGGTTGTCCATACTGGGTGCGCACATACTTCATCAATGCCAATTATACTGATCGCGAACACTCGATCTTTTTGCTCTTTGACCATGTATCTAGCGATAGGCACTTGACTGTCTGTGGTGCTAATTTATTAAGCGGCTCCGGTATATATACTATCGTACTGATTACAGCCCTGTCGTTGTTCCAAGTCCCAGGTAGTCTCTCCCATGATAGAGTCTGTACAGTATCCTTCTGTGTATGTGCACGTGATGCCCCCTTGTAAACTAATGACATTTGAGGCTAATTTGACCCGCGCTACATAATCCATTAATTTAATCTTTACTGTGGCGATAACGACTAACGATGTCCAGGCAATTCCGTTTTCGTTATAAACACTTCCTTCGCATTGTCCATGCACATCTACGTGGCCAGCCAGTGTTAACGAGGCGGTAGTGGTTCCGTTAAGCGTCAATTGGTTTATGATTTGGCCCGCGAATCTGCGATAACTCCGGTGCCGGTGGATTTGGCGACATTCCTCTGCTCCTGCCGTGTCTACATAAGACGCTATTCCTTGATACACCGCCGACACGTGGCTATGCATGCCGCAATGGTAGATCACTCGCGTTATCTCTATTAGGCACGTCTTTACTTGACTATGTTCAAATACTCGTTTCTGTTACAATACAATGTCCATCTTGGTCACGCTGTAACCACATCCGGACACTGATCTGCTTCTCGCAATGATATGGTAGTTATATTCGTTGCCGGTGAGCGACAGTCATACGCAATTAGTCCGCTAGTCGGTTGAATCAGCCATATACACACTATCATTATAATTAACCCACTTGGCTTCATAGTTATTGTTTATGTCACACTTAGCTGTCTCTCCTTAAATTCGTCTCGGTAACACCCAAGGGGCAGGGGGTGCGGGTCCTCTGCTTCGTGTGTGGTATGGTGGCTGCGGTGCCGGCAGGACTGGCTGTACTGGCTCGAGTGGCTCAAGTGCTTCGACTGCTACGTCCTCCTCGACACCTGCTTGATTGTTAATAACATCACCAACTGCATCACGATTGTTCATAAAATTGTCTAAATCCACATTAATGTCCTTTGCCATTCTGTCCTCGTCACTACTGTCTGATTCATTATCGTCCGATTCACTTTCATTTAATTGATTTGGAACCGCTGTTAAACTTTTACACAGTTTTAATCGGTTTACGTGCACATTACATTGTTTAGTTCCGTAGAGTTGTTTAATTTTATATGTTACCGGACCTAATATTTTTATTACTCGGTATGGCCCTGACCATTTAGGTGCAAATTTTCGCGCCATTCTTGTCACTTTTACAGCGGGAGTGTACAAATACACTTTATCTCCAAGCTTATATTTTCTATTTCGCGCTGTTCGTGTCGAACGTGATTGTTGCTCTTCAGCGGCCTCGCTAAGCTTTTCAGCAGCTACTTCATGTGCTAACTGCAGTCTTTGTACAAATTCAGCAACATAATTTTCATCCAAATCGTAGGGAACTCGTTGTTTTGTTAATATTGTATTAAATGGCAATTCCATATCGCGGCCGTGCATCAAAAAGGATGGTGTTTCATTAGTAGATTTGTGTATTGAATTTCTATACGCCATCATTATAAATGTTAACCATTCATTCCAGGAATCCTCATCCTCGGTAACAAAATGTGACAACATGGTTTTCATTGTACGATGCATTCGTTCAATCATACCATTGCATTTTGGTCGGTACGGTGTAATCTGAAGTTTATCAATCTTTAACATCTTGCATAATTCTTTAAATAATTTTGAAATAAATTGGGTACCACAGTCGGAAAGTAGGACTCTGGGTGCTCCATGTCTGGCGATCACATGTGTTGTAATTGCTTTTGCAACAGTGGATGCATGAATGTTAGGCAACGGGATGCACTCCGGGTAGCGGGTTAAGTAATCCATGCATGTCAAAATATATTTATTACCACTTCTCGTGCGGTTATGTGGACCCACGAGGTCAAAGGCCACTAACCCAAACACTTCAGTCTGTACTGACATCTTTTGCAGGGTGGCCTTGGTTTTTATGCCTGGTTTGTGTATACAACACGAATGGCATTCCTCACAGTATTTTCTAATATCTTCTGTCATTCCTTTCCAATAGAAATGACGTCTCACTAACTCCAAGGTTTTTGCAAAACCTACGTGTGCACTGTAGGTGGATCATGAAATAGTTTAACAATTTTATTTCTCATGCTTAATGGCGCGACTATCTTATCATGTCTCTCAGCCCCTCCTCTGGTTTTGTACAGCATTTTATCCTCGTCTAAGTAATATGTTTCATTGTCTCCTCTTTTTATGCTATCAATTATTACTAGCAGTTCTCTATCTTGATGCTGTGCCCTGATAATTTCTTGTCTATCCCATATTGTTGATACCATTGGTTCCAGTAGGTTATTTCTATCTTCGTTTTCTTGAAACAGCACTCGAATCTTGTTTGTTCTGTTAATACGGGATCAGTAACAGCACGCAATAATGCGTCTGCATTAGTGTTTAATCTTCCTGGCCGATGTTGTATATCAAAACTGTAGTCCATCAATGTAAATGCCCATCACGTTAATCGTGAGCACGGATCCTTTAATGATAACAGGTATTTTAGTGGTGCGTGATCCGTTATAATTGTAAAATATGTACCGGCTAAATAACAACGAAAATGTTTTATTGAATATACTACTGCTAATAATTCCTGTTCTGTTGTTCAGTAACGTGTCTCTGCTCCATTTAGTGTACGGCTTGTATAGGCGATTGGATGTTCAAATCCATCATGCTTCTCACTTAAGTTACCACTTATCGCAATTCCAGATGCATCTGTAGCAAGTATGAATGATTTTGAAAAATCAGGATATCTTAACACTGGTGGTGTTGACTAAGCTGTCTTCAGTGTATTGAATGCATCTTCTTGCTTATCTGGCCACACAAACGGCACATTCTTCTTGGTCAATTGTGACAGAGGTTGCGCGATCTCTGAGAATTTTGGCACAAATTTTCTATAAAATCCACATAGTCCCAAAAATGCTCTGATTTCTTTTACATTACGTGATTGCGGATAGTTTTGTACTACTCGTGTTTTCTCGGGGTCAGTCTTGCATCCTTTACTTGTAATAATATGCCCTAAGTAATGCGCCTCTTGTTCCAAAAATCTACACTTTGTCGGTTTTAGTGTTAATCTGTTCTCTCGTAGACGCTCGAATACTGATCTCAATCTTAGCAGGTGTTCGTCCACGTTGTTACCACTGTATACGATGATGTCGTCCAGATATACAAGGCACTGCTGACCAGTCAGCCCTGATAATACAGCGTACATCATTCTCTGCCACGTTGCTGGTGAATTCTTTAATCTCATCGGCATTCGTTTAAACTCATAATGATTGAATGGTGTGCTGAACGCACTTTTCTCTCGATCTCTTTCATCTAACTCGACTTGGAAGTATCCACTTGCTATAAGTCCATAGTTGAGAACAAACTTGATCCAGACAGCTGATCAATTGTGTCTTGCAGATGCGGCAATGGAAAATAATCCGTTTTAGTCACAGCATTCAACCCTCTATAATCAATACACACGCGCACTTCGGTTCCTCTCCCGGATGACGCTTCTTCTGGACCAAAACAACAGGAGCACTCCACGGTGATGTGCTCGGCGTGATTATATCGTTGTCCAATAACGACTGTTTCTCTTTCTGCAACACTTCTCGCTGTCCAAATGGCACCGTATACGGCCTTTTCGCAGTCGGCATCACATCCTCTGTAATTATCCGATGCTTCACCCTAGTGGTGCAACTTAACTTGCCATCCTTCTTACGGAATACATCTGCATATTCTATTAGCAGATCCTGCAGCTTTCTCTTTACACCGGCATCTAAGTGACTCATATCTATCTGCTCAATTACATCAAGTTCGTCTTGCCTATCTATTCTTCTCATGGGCTGTTTATGATGGGACATTATGTTATCACCTTCTCTTATTTTACACTCTTCAACTTCATACGCATATTCTATGGTCGTATGTGCTCGCACGGTTACTGGTATTTGAGTGACATTCATCAATCTGATCGGTACATTCCCTCCAACGTTGCATGTTACTCGTGCTACTGAAATTCCGTGTACAGGTACATCTGCTGGTTCTATCATCACAACGGCATATGTTGACGTGCACTTCAACACTCCCCTCGATAATGCTTCACTCCGTACCGGAACGACGTCTTCAGACAGAATAACAGGAAGGTAGTTCATTTTCTTGTGTTCTATCGGTTGACTGTTCTTCATGGAAGGTACATTTTTTCCAGGGGTTAAGGAGGTAACTAATCTCCTTATCCTCTTTCACTTGACAGGTATCCTTCTTGTCATTGTTTCGTATCCTTGTTTCCTCTGCATTATCTGTTTGAGAACCACTGGTTATCCTGTTGGTTATCGGTGATCTACATTCGGTGGTTTGTTTACGTACCCTTGCGGTACTTGGAATCTCCGGGCGCGTCGTGCCCCTTACCGACCCCTCGTCTCTTGACGCATCGCCGACAGGTAGCTTGCCGACAATTTCTCATGTAATGACCTGGTACTCCACAATTATAACATACATTACGAGTCGCAGTTGCTCCATCTCTCCTTGGTTTATTCTCATTGTTCCGCGGATAATTCACAGTGGCTCGTAAATAGTTTTCTCTGTTGCTCGGTCGTTCCTTGCATAATTTACCTGTCTTTGCTGATTATCTCCATGTCTCCTTTTGTCTCTCCAATGACGTGTCGGCGTCGGCGTTCTCTCCCGTTGTTGTCTTGCTGGTGCAGGTGTCATGTGACGTTGATATGTTGGTTGTTATTCGTCCGCCTGTTGTTGAGGCGCGTCCGTTAATCGTACCGACTTAAATGTTACCTGCTGCCTTGGGTCTCGCGCATATTCTTCTTCTTCCACCGTACATTTAATTGCCTGATCGAATGTCGCTGGGCGAATTGCTCTAACTCTGTGCCTTATTGGATCTACTAGTCCCTTTATAAATTGTTCTAACGTTTCTTGCCGCAAATTTTGCCTGAAGATTTCATTTACTGTCTCATTTTCTCCGTACGTCACTGTACTGTTTGCTGCAATTTTTAATCGGATAACATAGTTTTTGATCGGTTCATTCGGTTGTTGACGACATCTCTCAAATTCTTCTTTCAACATCCCTCGGGATTTTTTGATAGTAAATTGTTCGCTTAACGCGGTTTTTAATTGGTTCCATGTTGCATTTTATAATCGAGGTTCTGAATTTATAAATGCTTGTGCTAAGCCTTGTACTTTTAATTTTGCTATGTTGACTTTTTGTACTTCCGACCAACCTCCTACGCTTGCTGCGCGTTCTAGCGTGTCAATAGATATGCTGACACTTGTGTTTCCATTAAACACCGGTACCGTATCCAATGATAAATTAATAGGATTGTTAGTTACTGTTTCAGTCATTTTAATATATTAAAATTTTTACGTTTTTATATTAAATTTGATTTTTAAATGTAATTCTTTAATTTATAATTTTTTAACCGTCGCGATTTCTCTTTTACTGTTCAATTTTAGTTTATAAATTTTATAATTAATTGTGTTTATCTATCTTTCTCACTTAACAGGGTGACTTGTTACAGGTCCTGTTAATGCTCAAAAAGGTATGAAACCGCACACCTGACACCAAATATAAGAACCCCGTCTTTATGTTCTTACTGACAATTACTGGGTTCGCCTTTTAGAGTGTGAGAAGGATAAACAGTAAATAATTAACACGTTCACAGTTTATGCTAGATATGTGATTATATTGAATTTAACTTTTATGGCAAATTACATTAATATTACAAGATTAAATAACTTACTATTTATGCAGTGAATCAGACAGATAGCTCTCGTAACGATAATCCACTATACGTCTTCTGGTACGCCACACGTTTCACATATTCAAGGCAATAATATTCTATGCATCCCAATTTTCGTTCTTATATACAAAACCCTGGAAGAAATACATTTATACTGACGGATACACGATTTCATTCTTTCACTTAAGTACACCAACACCATGCTGAAACATATATTTTGTTGTTGCTATAGCAACTCCCAAACACACACTCGTAATATATTCTCTGATTCAAAAATATTACAAACAAACATAGAATATTACATACGTAATATGTAGTAACAAACACTCCGTGAAAATACAGGTTCCCACCAAAAAGGAACAGAACTAGATTGGGTACAGACACGCATGTCTGTAGCTCATGGACGTATATTCAAGTTTGGATAAATTACAAGAAATTAATATTTAAATATTATATTATCGGTTCCGAAGTTCATTTCTAATATTGTTAAGAATATTAATAAATAAGTTCATATTATGAACTCGCTTTTCAATTTTGTTATAATCACGACGCGTTTCCACCTGTTCGGTCATTATCAAGTGATATCACTTGAAAGCGAGTTCATAACAAGGACTTATTTATTAATATTCTTAACAAAATTAATATTTATTGAAATATGCTTTTAAAATTCATAATCCTAAATAGTTGACAAAAAATAATAACGGTAAAATATGTAATTTTTTAAATCGGAAGATGCTACAGACATCGTGCCAAACACTATACCTCTTCGACAGGAAGTCGATGAGCTAAAAACCCTTGAAGAAGCATCTTCAAAGACGGAGCAGTTGACAGTTCTTCCGTCGCTAAGGAAAAGACCATTATTTAAAATTCATAAAGTTGAGAAATATAATCCCAAATTAAGAATTATACAACAAATTCGAACAAAAGACATAAAATTTACAATAATAAATAATAACTCAGCATCAACGCCCCGCCCTGTATTAGTCGGAATTCCGCAAGGTAACATACTTGGTCCCGAACTGTTCATACTACATAGTCATGACCTCCCAAGACCAACATAGCACTCTATGCTGATGATACGGCCATCTATATCCACTCCCACAGCGCAGAAGTTGCAAACAAACAAATACAAATCCATCTAAACATCATTCAACCATATTTCAAAACCTGGAAAATTAACATTAACCACATGAAATCTGAAACTATTTTCTTTACACGTAAATACACGAACATCAAAGTATTTATCCCACTCAAACTCCTAGACCCAGGGCCGTCGCGAGAGATACGGTCGCCTGTGTGCAAAAAATAAATATGCCGCCTATCACAGAAAAACATAAATGCGTATACGTATCTATAATGCCCGGTTTCTCAGTTGAGGTTTAACTTAAATCTCGGTTAAAAATGAACAATATCGAATCGTTCTAAAATTAGTTGTATTCTTTTTACCTGAGCGCTCAGTTCAACTCAGTTATATCTGAGCGGCTCAGACAGTTAGGTGTTCTTTTTGCTGCTCGTAGCTCAGTTTATCTGAGTTTACTCACCTCCCCCCTTTCCGATCACTCACTACCCGCAAAATAAATGCTAAAAGATCTGAGCGGTATTTGTGCGCGGGAAGCTTTGACGTAAAGAGGTTATTGTGGAGTTCTATTTGTTAAAAATGGATAATTTCGAATATACAGACGATGCTACTATCATAATTATAAATGAAAACGTAGCAAACGAAATAGTTTTGTAAAACATAGTTTTTGTAAATAAATACATACAATAAAAATGTAATTTATTTCAGACGAAAAAAGAACTTGGCAATTTAATAATACGACGATATTAATAAATAGTGTAGAAGCGCACAATGATGAATTAAACCATCCTAGAAAGAGGCAAAATGTATAGAATAACGTGTACAATGATTTGGTTATATATATATATACTAACACATCATTTGTTTCCGAATCATTCATTTTCAATTACTCGTATATCTTAATTTCGTAACTTAATTAATATGCAATATAACCTCAATGCACAATTGTCGCTTTATCAATTTGTATCTTACAATTTGACAGCTTAAACATATGCCACTGCGCATGTCAGTTAACTAACTGAGGCAAATGTGTTCTTTCTGCATACAGTCAACTCAGATCAGTTTGGCTCAACTCAGCTGTTATTGAAGTGAGCGCTCAGGTAAAAAGAATACAGCTATTGATGTTACAGACCAATTAAGAACACGTGACCAAATGACGTCATTTCAAACTATCGAATGGCATACATTGCGTTTTTTCCATAAGCGACAATGTTAATATTTCTGTAAAAATATATTTATTACGATGCCTTGTGTAAAGCCGATGTCAAACGGGCACTTTCCTCGTCAAATTATGAGTGTTTATACTAACAAACCGAGTGACGTGACGTCACATCATCGATTTTGTCGAACTGCTCTATTTAGAACGTGTTCTAAAAACCAGCATTCAAAGCGGAACGTATGGCTCATGATTGGCTGAAGCTTCTCGCTTTATTGAAAAGAGAAGTACAATATTGAAAACTGTATACAGTGACAGATATCGCATGTACATATTTAGAAGAATTATTAAGCGTTAATTTACTGATTATATAATAAATTAGTTAATAACCATAGAATTGTTATCAACAAATAGACCAGTTAAAGATAACGTCACAAGGCCATTAAAGGGATTGTCGAATGGCACACAAAGCGTTTTTTCATATGACAATGTATAATATTTATGAAAAATTTTAAAATTGAAGCATAAATTTTGCTTGGTAAAAATGTTTTCGTTATTTTGAAGCTTCTGTCAGGTATGTATGGCAGTGACATTAACATTTTCCTGTTATAATATTGTTTTTTTTGTGTATATTCATTGACAGCTCATACCCAATACATGTATCGTTGTGGGTTGTGGAAATACATAATATTTAATTTTTTCGTTTACTGATGGGTCACAAATTATACTCTTAAGAAAGATGTGAACGAATTGTATAAAACATAAGTATTAGCTGCGATTAATCAAGCAAATCTAAATGATACCTATATAACCTATGAAAAATTTGGTTGCAAGCATTCTTATCAAGTACATAGTGAAATGAAGAGGAAATGTGATTTGAATGAACGTATCAGTGCAAGAAAGAAAACATTCATATGGTTTCTGTTTATTAGACAATACAAGAATTGTCACAAATAATCTTATGCAAGTATGACTAGTACATGGATGCAATAAAATGTAAATAAGTATATTTTATTTTCTCAAGTTTACTGCAGAAGCCACGACAATGGAATCATTTGCAATTGAGTATACAAATGCTATATTTTGTACAGATCCAATGAATGTTCTACAATTGTGTTGAAATTTTATAACCGTAAATGTAATTTGACTTATTTCGTTTACTATAAATGATTTGTACTCCAATAACAGGCGTTCTTGTGCAAACTCATGTATAAATGGACGACCTAATTAGTTTAATGATTTAAATTTCATAAACTTTAAAATAAGTGATTTAACTGCAAAATTAAATATGATTTCATTGACGTTCGAATATAATAATAACAAAACAATGTATTACACTGGTTTCATTTTTAATTGTTTTTCAATGTGTGGAATAATTTCTATCACGTCATTGTAATAATAAAAATATAGTTATTGTAAATTCTGGTACAATGCAGTCTTTTGAATTTACTAGTTGTAAATAACTTATAAACCGCTTTCTTCATCAAAGTATAACTAAAACAAATGGGCATAACAATAATAAATAAACACATATAAATAATTAACTTAAATAAAATTATATATAAGAAAAACTTGTTCGTCGACATTTGTTTCTTTTCGTGGCTTTGATTATAATTATAAACCACGCTACCACACCACCATTGTTATATAATTTTGTTGCAGCTGGTGGGATACGAAATTATTCCAGTACGCGTTATTAATATTCTTTTGACACCGTTGAGCGTGCCACGTGTTGCTAAAATGGCCGAACAAAATCTAGAAGCGCTAATGCACGTGATCTCTACAATGGGCCTGCGTAGTAGATTACCTGATTTTTCCGGGAATTCCGACGTAAAAATAAACGATATCATTACATGATTTGAATACAGGTATATTAGTAAAGTGGGTAACTGGCCAGCTGAGAAAACGATATTACTAGCTAAAGCAAGTCTAAAAGGCGGTGCAAAATTATTTATTGAGTCGCACTCTATACTAAAGTCGACGCAAGATTGGAACGTTTTCCGAAAGTTACTGAAAGAACGTTTCGCGCCTATTCCCGATAGTAAAACCATAGAGAAGCAGTTCGGAAATTGCTATCAGCGCAAGGGCGAAAACGTTATATCGTATGCGGATCGGTTAAGAGTTATAGGTCAACATTTACATGATCGCGGTGCAAACGAAGGCGAACAACGCATAATAGATAATATTTTAGATAAACGGCTGGTGCAACAATTTACAACGGACATATTACCGGGTATACAACGTGACGTACTAATCACGAATCCGAGTTCCTTTGAAGACACTATAGAGATTGCGAAAAGAATGGAGGTTGTGGATAATTACGTGCGCGGCGATGTAAAATCGTTGAACGAAGCGGAAACCCACCTTGTTGCGACATTACAACTGTTAATGTCCAAATTAGACAACATTAACACAATCGCTAATAATCCTGTACCCGTTCCACATACGAATTACGCGCCGCGTCAACCCAATCAGAATGGTGCGGAATATAACTCCAATGGTACACACGTCTATCGCAGAAATCACCAAAGATATAAAGGTGTTAATTCTAGAATTCCACGGACTTATGATAATATAATGTGCTTTAACTGCGAACAAATGGGCCATTTTGCAAAGAATTGTCCTCGAAACCACATCGCTGCTCCGCAGGGCGTCACGTGTGGCCGATGTAAAAAGACCAGGTATCAAACGGTAAATTGTCGCACTAAGTTAGCCGTTACGGAAGTGCCATCCTTAAACTTAGAGCAGTCGCCGATGTCCCCGAATCTGGCGTATTAAATCACGAGTCAATTATTAGAGAGATCGTACCAGTGATACCGGAACTAAATCGTGGTATCCATAGTACCACAACTCTTTGTGTCGGTAATAAATATTTCAAGTTTTTGATTGATACTTGTGCGAGCGTTAGCATTATTAAGAAATTCGTGACAGAGAGGCTAGGTACGAAACGAACACCGATAAGTAAAAATAGATTAATCACTAGCATTTCTGGACAATCGTTGCCTGTCTTCGGTACGGCCGTTATAGAGATTTATTTCGAGCATAAAAATACCACCCATGAGTTTGTAGTATGTGATGATAACGTGGCGTTATCTACGGTAGGATTAATAGGAACGGATTTTCTATCAAAACATGAGGCAGAAATTAGTTATGCGCGCAACGAAGTTACAATTGGTTGCGATAAAATAAAAATTGCATCGGTAAACGACGAAAACGATAAGAACACGAACCACGAACATAGTGAAAAGCGAATAAGTAATGTATGTCAAGAAGTAAAAAAAGCTGTTAGAGATAATAACAAGGATCTCGCGGATAAACCTAGCGCGGATATTTCGATGCATTCGGTTCGCACTAAGGGAGATTTGATTATTTCTCCACGAAGCGAGATTTTCTGTACCGGTACGCGCGAAAATCCGAAATCGAACAAGGGTGTTATTATGATAGAACCCGCAGAAATTGGCGGTCGTGGAGTAGTAGCGGCTGGAGTGGTAACAAAGGATATCAATAGAGAAATTGCGATCAAGTTAATGAACGTTATTGAAACGGTTATAAAACTACCCGCGAAAACTATTGTAGGATATGAGGAAGCCGTTGGCGACGCAATTCCAAACTCGACATCTCAAACCGACCGATGAAGTTAGATTACTAAATTTATTAAAAGAATATCGCGATCTATTTATGACCGAAGGAACTAAGTTAGGATGCACGTCAAAAATTAAACATCGAATAATTACGTCGGATGTACACCCGATTGCTAAGGCCCCATACCGTGTACCGTTTGCGCAACGAGAGGTGCTAACAAAACAAATCAGCGAGCTGCTAGATAACGGCATCATAGAAGAATCCGATTCCCCGTGGCCAGCTCCTGTCATTTAAGTGAATCGCGTCATGCCAGATGGTAGCACCAAAGTAAGACTCTGCGTAGATTTTCGAGCACTAAATGAAGTGACTCGCAAAGACTGTATGCCTCTGCCAATCTTGCAAGATACCATCGAGCAGCTAAGCGGTGCCGCGTTGTTTACGACACTAGATCTGGCTAGCGGATATCACCAGGTAGAAGTCGCCGCGGAAGACAGAGAGAAAACTGCGTTCAGTACACCCTGGGGACACTATCAGTGGAATCGTATGCCGTTTGGGCTATGTAATGCCCCCAGCACAGTCCAACGTCTGATGTACTGCACGCTTAGTGGTTTAATTGGTGAAAAATGCTATGTGTTCCTTGATGATATAATTGTTTTCAGTCGAAATAATGTTAAGGAACACATAGGCAGATTGCAACAGGTTTTTGACTGCCTAAGGAAGTTTCATTTGAAGCTAAAACCGGACAAATGCAAATTCGTCCTCAAGCAGACTGCATACCTAGGCCACATAATATCAGGCGATAGGGTGAAGCCCGATCCTGCGAAAATAATCGCCATTGAAAACTATCCAGTACCGACTTCTGTACGGGATACCAGAGCTTTTCTGGGACTAGTGGGTTTCTACAGACGGTTCATGAAAGGATTTGCGGACATCGCCAAGCCACTAACGTTACTGACACACAAAGGACAGCCATTTGTATGGGATAGTACAGCACAGGCCGCATTTGTCGCGTTGCGTTCTGCCCTCATCAGAAATCCTATATTAATATATCCAAATTTTAACGAACCTTTTGTTTTAGCGACGGATGCCTCGAACTACGCGCTTGGTGCGGTATTGAGCCAAGGAAAGGAAGGTTACGAACGTCCCATTGCGTACGCCAGTAGGACACTTGTGAACGCCGAAGAAAAGTACTCTACTACGGAAAAAGAATGCCTCGCCATCGTATGGGCTGTAAAAACTTTCAGGTGCTATCTGTATGGTAGGAAATTTACTGTAATCACTGACCATCGACCTCTTAGTTGGCTCATGAGTCTTAAGGAACCAAGCAGCAAGCTTTCGCATTGGGTTTAACACTCTCGGAGTATGATTTCCACATCAGGCACAAACCGGGAAAGTCGCACGGAAATGCAGACGCATTATCTCGGATTTCCGTTGCTTGCACTGCAGAACTTGAGCCTATTTGGGTCCGTCAATACATCCGTCGAGAGCAACAACTCATTCCGGACATAATTAAAATAGTAGAAAATTCAGTTTCAGAGAATCCAACTGAATTTTATCTCGACGATGAAGGGTTACTGTACAAGATGCGGACTCAAGGCGAACACGAAGATCGATTGTGGGCGCCAGCGACTATGGTAGATAAAATACTGAAAACCTACCATGATCTACCTCAAGCTCTACCTCTTATCAAGGATATGATAAAACTTTAGCCATAATAAAGCGGAGATTTGATTGGAAGGGTATGGCTTCTCTTGTTAAATCGTACTGCGCAATATGTTTGTCGTGCATCCAAAGGAAAACGTCACCACATCTAAAACCAGCACCGCTTCAACAATTTGCTGAAACCTTAATGCCATTTGACAGGGTCCCAATGGATATCGTGGGACCATATCGTACGAGTACCCAAGGGAATAAGTATATTCTTACATTCCAGGATGCTTTTACGCGTTATCCAGAAGCAATTGCGTTCCCAGATTAAAAAGCGGAGATAGCCCAAGCATTTGACACTGAAATCATCACTAGACACGGCGTACCAAAGCAGCTATTGACTGACCGAGGCACCAACTTCGTGTCGCATATGTTCAAAAAAGTATACACTATGTTAGGCATTACGAAGTTACAGTCTGCCGCCTATCATCCCATGTATAACGGACGTATTGAACGATTCCATCGAACTATGACCGACTGTATGTCCCATTACGAACAGACGGACCAGAGGGATTGGGATAAATGGATACCGTACGTCATGATGGCGTTGCGAAATTCCGTACACAACTCAACCGGAGAAACACCATTCTACCTTCTCCACGGACGGGAGTTTGAAATCCAAATATCCCCGCAGCGTCGATCTACCCCAAGTACCGATGCAGACGTCAGCACAGAAATGATGACCAAACTACAGAACGCGTATGATGTAGTTCGTGACAGACTCACGCGAGTACACAAACGGAACGAAGCCCTATATAACAAAAAAACAGCCCCGGTCCGTTTCAAAGTCGGAGATCGCGTATTTCTTTGTGATTTCACCGTACCGCCAGGAATGATCAAGAAACTAATTAAACCATGGATTGGACTACACCGTATAACTAAACAGACAAGCCCGGTGAACTTCGTTATTACGGACCCAAAGACAGGGAAGCACCGTGTGGTACATGCCAACCGGCTCAAATTATGTCTTGCAGAAATAAAGGAAGACTGAGAAGAACGATCAGCAACCCCGATTCCAGCAGTACCACAGAACCCACGATCAAATGGTGAGTACATCGAGCTACCATCGTTACCTGCACATCTATCTAAAGACATCGAACTACCTGATCAGAACGAGGCGATCCAGACCCCAGTGATCAGGATACTGGAGAATCCACCGACGATACGGAAGTATCTGCGACACACACTGATCTCGATAGCGACGAACAATACACTGATGACGACGAACCGGGTAAAGGAGAATTTCGATACCTAACACGAAGTTCCGGACGACCTCCTGATCTACCATGGATCTCAAATAGCCGTGTTTAACGTCTTCTTTTGTACCTATTTTTAATGTAATTTCTCTTAGGATAAAATGAACGGCAATAATGTTGTAGTTACACTTCTGATTTTTAAAATGTATCATATTGTTTATAGCTATACTATGTATCTTGGCTCTGGGAATAATCGTTTGCGATGGAGAGACGACGACAATGGACAAGGGCTTTATAAAGGAAGAAGAATCCTACTAACAGGTGACAACTGGATCCTCACAACCGACATCAGCATCGCGGATTGCAAGTTAGCCCTGGACACCTTTGAGGAAGTGATGAACCACATCGTGCATATCGACCTGGAGCTCGGGAAAAGCCTGGACTCAAAAGTTTAAGGCAGTGTAAATGACGTCGTAAGTAGAGAGTTAACTATAATAAAAACCGACGTTAGTAAATTGATGGTAAAATTAGACCACTTAGTTAAAACTATTGCTCCGTACGAAGAGGAGCGCGTAAAAACGGGATTGACAGATGCAGAAGGAAATGTATTAAAGCTTTTATTTGGAACCGCGGACAATGACGATTTACTGGCCATTAATGATAAGATTAATACTTTGACAACCAAATCGGATGGATTAATAAACGTAATCGATGGACAAGTCACGATTATTAAAAATTTACAAAATAATAACGACAAAATGAACGCGCATTTTGATAAATTAAAAACTATTGTCACTCTACTAAACACCAAATTAGAACAACTTGATAAAAAGACGTTTAATCAGGACGTAAAATTACTTCAGATCATAAACTTAGACTCTGCTGTCAGAACTGCCGAATATGTACTCAATGATATAAAAGAAACTATTTCAGACTTAGGTAATGCTTTAGAAATAACAGCTGTTCATAAATTGAGTCCAGTGTTTATTAATCCCAGTTTACTAATGCAAGCTCTAAAATCAGTTCAAAATCAATTTCTCTTTTAACGGCTACTTTTGATAAAAACGCGTATGTGTACTATAAGCTCGCGACAGTTCACGCGGCTTATTTCAATAACACGTTAAGAATATTTGCCGAGATTCCACTCAGAGCTCCAGGCCGATTCTTTAATGTATTTCGTGCCTTGCCCTTGACATACCATCCGGAAGTGAAAATACGAAGGTTTATATTGACACCGACTTCGCGTATTTAGCAGTATGCGAAGATGGACAGTAATATATAGAGTTAGACACAGCTGACTTACTCTCGTGTAGAACCGCTTTTATCACAATTTGTCCGCCGTTTAAACCCGTACGGAGAATAACCGACATTTCCTGTCTAATGGCATTATACACCGGTAATGCAGAAAAGGCATCCAAAAGGTGTAACCATAAAGTCGCGCGTGACGATCGATCCATTTTATACCGTGCTAAAAATACAAATACCTGGATCTATAGCGTCGATAAAGACGCCCTTACCTTCACTTGCTCAAGTAAAACAAAACCCGGACTACTGGAAACCCGTAACCTCGTGATCACTGGGACAGATACTTTCGTTGTACCAGCATCATGCACTGTACACAGTCACAATTATTTTTTGTTGCCGCATTCAATAACTACCTCTAAAATTTCTTCATTATATCATGCTATATTAATTCCACCATTAGACGTTAATATTACTCAGTTGTCTAAGTTTCATAAAACCTCTGGTACCCCAGAGGAAATACATGAATTAGTAAACTCAATTGACAGTGCAACCTTGAGACAAGGAATTAATGTAGACATTTGGCAAAAGCACATCGAAAATTTACGAAACACTAAGTTTGAATCCCGAAAGCAATACTTTAGTTTTGGTACCGTTGTGGCTATCGTAGTAATTTCCTTATTTTTATTTACGTTTTATAAATATAAATTGTTTGTTTGCTGTAAACGAGCAGTTAAATCACAACGTCCAATTGAATTCGAAGAACACCTTGAAATGCCGACAATAATCCCAGCTCAACATCTACCAGAACTGACTTCCCGAGATTTTGGTGATACGTTTGTCCCGATAAATAAACCTCTTAGTATCCAAAAGACCTAGTCAATAGTGCCGGTCTTCTAACTTAGCCATTATTATTCCAGTTGTGCATTCGGATGCCAGAGTCGTAAATGTTGTATGACTTAGGAAGTTAGCGCTCCTATCCGATGGTAGCCAACTGATGTTTTAGGTTGCGTGACGTAAAGTTAATTAAGTTTTATAAGGTTTTTCTCAAGTTTTACATAACCTAAACCCTCAGTGACTAGTTACAAAGTTAACTTTCAACTGGTAACAATATATATTTATCAAAACTTGTTCGTGGACATTTGTTTCTTTTCGTGGGTTTGATTATAATTATAAACCACGCTACCACACCACGTGTTCGCGTTAAAGAAGCTCGATTGTTATAATAATGAAAAAACAGTTAAGTTTATTAGGGGCTATATCAAAAGAAAAAAATTCGGAATTCCTGTCCATCAATCTGGTTTCGGTAAGCTCTGCTGGATTTCATCACATACCATTTGCGTTAAATATTTTCGTAGTAGAAATAATGTTTTGAATGTTTCTTCTGGTAGTTCATACGGGTTACTATTATACCTTAATCCACGTCTTACTGCTCCCGACTGTCATCTACATTAATTTAATTTCTAAACTATTCAGAAACATCTTTCTTCTTGTCAAAAATCCCGCACACGGTCCATTTTAGCTGACATATATGGTTTGTTCGTTTCTCCTACTTGCGTCTACTGCAAAACGTCAAGGTTAGTACTGCTACTGCTAGTTGAATTACGGTTAAACGCGGCCGCAAAAAACAAAGTCACTAGATTATGTAAATTTGTTCTTTTAGGTCGCAGTTTGATGTTTCACGTAAGAATGAATTTCTTTTCGCTTGCAGTGACTCGAAGTTTGATGTTACATATGTATATTTTTGTATCTAATATATAATACTTTCATTTACTTCGTGGTAATTCATATTTTTATTGTTTTTTATTTCAAATGAACGTAGAAAATAATTGTATTTAAAAATGTATGAGTTTATTCCTAAATAACAAGAAAGTAATTTTTACTTAAGATAATTTTTTTCAATGTAAAACAGCATCATTTATGAATAAATACATACCTTCTGTAATATCATTTTCTTTGACATACATTTTACCGGGAACTGTCGGGAACAATAAACCAAATAACAAAATGTCAACTGCGTTGACTCATATACGCAGGCGCGTGCACTAAGAAATAAAATCCGCTCAGCGAGCAGCTGTAGATTATTGTACGGCGGCGTTATTTTAGATTTTACACAAACGCCAAGATCATGCGAAAAGGACAACATCTAGTAACTTTTTTAACTTCAACTATCTGAATAGAACCGATTTATTTGATGCAACTGTAAAACGCAGACGCAACAGGGTGAAAAGAACAAACCTATAACATGATATATACCTTAGTTTTCAACTTGAAATCAACTTGTCAAGACCTACGGAGCTCTTGATAGCAATTATTCAGTTTTGCAGCACTTGTCCAGAGGAAGATATCAAAATTTCAAAAACGTCATAGCTACAGAATACGGCTTCGAGTTGTCAAAGCGAAATATAAAGGTCATAAGCAGTTTTCAAGAAATTTTAATTTCAAAAAGTTACAGAATAGAGCTGAATAATAACTTCTTCATCACTTGAATCCATATTTGAAATGTCAATTACACTCTCTTGCGCATGCTCACACAAATATATTGTATAAGTTGCATACAAGTTGCAAAAAATTATGTACTATATTAAGTACAAAATTCTGCAATTTTGCATCGTGTCATACAAGCTTTATAGAATACGTTATTTTAAAATTTGTTTATTATTTTAAATTTAAACAAAATAAGCACAGAGGAAATAAGGAAGTATTAACGTAAATTCGTCATTTTGAAAATGTAGAGAAGATACGTTTATTAACAAGCAAACTGATCATTTACACAAAAGTGCTTTGTTACTTTGTTTTATATGTACGTAGTTTGTTAGTGCCTGAATATATTGCTATTTAATTATTATACTAATTACTAACCAGTACAATGGCACGTAGAGGAAAAAAACATCTAACTGACATAACTAATCGCATGGCTGCTTTAAAGAAATTTGTAGTCAGTAGTAATGATGGTAATAGAATTAGTGAATTGGATACTGCGTCGCATCATCCCGCGTTATCGGTATTTTCGGAGATGTGCACAATTTTGAAATGGCAGAATTCGTTGAAAAACAGGCAGAAATTGAAAGAGTTTTGGAAAAGCAATAGGGCAAATATTTTGGAGGCTTCATCGAACGTTGCAGAGGTTCCCTGTGACGAAACCGACGCCAATATTCCGCAAAGTGGAGGCAAC
>JAGJTL010000111.1:35000-46197 GCA_022063505.1 Calosoma granatense | reverse complement strand
TTTCTAAAACGCAATCACCTTGTTGCTGTTTTTTTCGATTTAGAAAAGGCGTTTGACATGACTTGGAAATATGGAATCTTAAACAGACTTCACAAATGGGGAATGCGTGGAAACCTGCCACAATTTATTGACAACTTTCTTCGTAACCGTGTATTTAAAGTATTTAGAGATGAGTAGGTATCATCTACTAATCTTCGCGCATACTGGAAAACGGCGTTCCCCAGGGATCTGCCATAAGCGTCACACTATTCATGATTGCAATAAATGACATTGTGAAAAATCTACCAGACACTGTTGATTTCTGCTTGTACGTTGATGACTTGGCAATATTCACCTCTTCCTCCTCTCTCGACGAATGCAAGTCTGAACTCCAACTTGCCATTGACACTGTCTCCAGAGCAGCAACTGATTGTGGTTTTAGATTCTCATCTGAGAAAACGAAATGTATAGACTTTTGTAAACTACGCAAGACACACAGATGCCCAAGGCTCACACTGAACGACAGAACCATAGAGGTTGTGAGTGAGGTGAAATTCCTTGGCCTAATATATGACAGGTATTTAACATGGAAGCAGCATATAAACAATCTCGTAGCTCAATGTCGCAAATCACTTAACACAATTAAATGTCTCGCTGGCATCAACTGGGGTGCTGACCATGATTCTTTATTGCGCTTGTACACTTCGCTTGCACAATCTAAGTTGTACTACGGATCGATTGCATATTCTTCTGCCAAACCCACCTACCTAAATAAGTTAAATACTGTTCAAAACGCCGGAATACGAAGCGCTACGGGAGCATTTAGAACAAGTCCTGCTTCAAGATTATGCTGTGATTCAGGACTAGCACCACTAAACATTCGTCGAGCACGCTTAGGAATGAGATACACTGTTGGCATTCTTGCCAAACCAGAACATCTAGTTTATGACGTTTTATTTGAGAATCCTGAAACAACCAGTGCATTCCGTAAAAGCTCAACCTCATTATGCCCTCTAGCAATTAAACTTACCAAACAACTGGACAATCTGTATAGACAGCGAGTCAACGTATTCCCGCTCTTCACACCTAAAACTCCCGTCTGGTGTGCACCGATAGTCTCTAGCAATCTGTCTCTCACAAGTTTGCCTAAAGACTCAACACCACATACCCTCTATATCCAAGAATTCTACTCACTGCTCGACCAGTACAACACTTCACAACATATCTACACTGATGGTTCTAAAACCAGTAATGGCACTGGATGCGCCTTCTACGTTAATGATGCAGCTCACTCTTTTCCGCTTTCTCCTACGTGCTCGGTATACACAGCTGAACTACATACTATCCTGTTCGCCTTAAAACATTGTCTGCAAAGCACTGAATCACACAGACGAATCCTAATTTGCACTGATTCACTCAGCGCAATTTTAGGAATATCTAACGCATTTAGTTCAGACACTATGATCCTGGCAATCTCTAACGTCCTCTGCGACTTGCACACACAAAATAAGGCCATCACCTTCGTGTGGATACCTGGACACGTAGGAATCCCTGGCAATCACGCGGCGGACCTCGGTGCATCAGTAGCTGCTAACAGTGCCATCACTATTTGTCAAACTGGAAGAACCGATGATATGTTGCTGTCTGTCTCTAACTATTGTTCTAGAATTTGGCAGGATGAATGGAACCGCGTCCCAGACAAATTGCGGAAGATAAAACCAGAAGTAACACGATGGACCACACCACGCACTTTAACACGTCGCGTGCAAATTACAATCACCCGCCTGCGGATTGGACATACTCATATGACGCACCTACACCTTGTCCTGGGAGATGAAGCCCCCGTCTGCAACCAATGTAATACAAGAATCACCGTGAAACACCGACTCGAAGACTGCACACTATATGATGTACATCGACGAAATTGCAACATCAACGGCCCAACAGAGAGAATATTGAAAAACAACACGGATTGTATCAACAATATTACCTCCTTTTGTCACGCAACTGGCCTACTGAAACTACTGTAATATTTTATATAAAATTTTTCCCCCTACCCTGAGTTATGATTGTAATCACTGACTAATCTTAAATGTCAATGTAACCAATACATGTAGCGGTAATGACCCTAGCTGTCGATCCGCTTTTAATTAATAAAAAAAAAAAGAAGTTTTCGTAGCTTTTCTCATCTTTGTCGCGTGAAAATTCATCAACCAAAGACAAGCTCCCTTTCATTTCTTTCCTTGCAACCCAAGGTTTAATCCACCACCTTTTAGGACGCCTTCTTTTGCGTAATAATAATATTGCACATGTTATTATCGCTGTGGCAATAGCTTTTCTTCCTGATGTCAACATTTTGAAATATACAGCGTAACAATTTGGTTAGAACACAACTGTCAAAACGGACAATTGGTATTAAATCAAGAAATGCACCAAAAAATATTGCGCTGATGTAAAGCTTTCATGAAATGCAAGGCGCCGGAATTGCAGCTATATGTATAGCATTGTACCATACTGCATTGCATTGTAACAGTCACGTACGTTAATTGCACACAGGTACGCTGACGCGGCGATTTCAACAAGGTTGACACAACGCTGTCACTGACCGAATGCTGAAACATTAAAATATTGGAACAACGGCTATTGACTGTTCGTCTTTTACTATCGTCAGTAGATTGAACCGGGCTATAAGACGGCGAGTTTGCCGCGATACGGGGGATTCCCGAAAAGTACGTGGTCGCGATAAGGTGAACCATCGAACTATTGTAGCATTAATTAAGTAGTCAAATTAAATCTCTTTAAGACAACTCTTGTTGCAATTTACTACTCGGTAGTGTCTTGAACGTTCCATCAATCGCACACTTTCAGTCCGAACAGGGCGCCGGCAACGAGGTAAGTATAACTTTACTATATTCTATAACTTTGCACGCCCTGCAGTAAACAGCACGCACAATAGCATTGTTCGTTGCCACGCTATCTGTTACATTGGCGCAGTCGGTAGGCTCAGCAATAGACATCGAAGTTTTACTTCCATTTACTGACGAACTGTACGGCTTGTTTACTGTATAATTCAGTCGGCCCGAGAATCGTCCACGATGCCAAACGAAACGAGTACCACTCCAGTTATGACTGGTACATCTTCACGACTAACAATCACGACAACTTCTATAAGCCAAGGGGTTGTAACCACGTCACACGCATTCCGTATCAAGTAGTATCTACCCTCATTTGTATAGTCCGCCAGGCCCAGTTGGCCTGCGAAACTTCCCATACCCGCTATCACTTCCGCAACTACCGAATCTCCCGTTTTCGTACCATCTACTTGCATATCCCGACCACACAAAAATGCCTACGACGTCAAATAATGACCAAGAACCAAGTAGATCACACACGCCTCCGTCACACATCGTTTTCACTGATCCGAGTTCCATGTCTGCACTAAAAACAATCGAGACATATTCCGGTGGACCAGAATTGGAAGCATTTTTGGATAACGTAGCGGCGGTAGCGGAATGTTACCGATGGACGGACATAAAGTCGTGAACGCGATAAAACTAAAACTAAGAGGTGAAGCTCAGACTTGCTTTTATGCCTTGCCCGCGGATAGATGTCCAATGACCGTGTTAGGGATACGGGATTGGTTGATGTCGGTATTTGGTCGGAAAGTGAACGAAACAACGGCAGAACGCGAATTTTATAAAATATACCGACGGAAAGATGAATCGCTAAGAAAATAGGTATTAGAAATCGCGGCAGCGAAAATGTTCCCAGCCGTAGAGTTCAATGAGATGCTTTCGCTTCGCAAACGGATAAAACGAGAAACGGTGCTAATCAATTATTCGACGGGTTAGAGACTCGTTTAGCGAAAGAGGTTTGTAGAATTCTGAAGTTTGAGACGATAGAGGAAGCTTTGCCATATGCGGAACATGGTGAGGACGTGTTAGCACGCTTGTATAAATGGACGAAAGCTGACGCGCATAAATCGAGTGTCCGTCTGGTGACCAACAAAGCAGTTCAAGAACCGCGGAAAAATGTTGCCAACGCAGCGAAACCCAAGAACGAACGTACCGTAGCGAAAACGTTATCATTACGTTGTGATCAAAAATATCCGCAGATGAAGGATCTTTGTTTCAATTGTGGCGAAAAAGGGTACAACTTTAAGGCTTGTAATAAACAAAAACAAATCTTTTGTTACTAGAGCGTTCAACGGTCGACGTAGTTCCCAGAGTAAGCCATGATAAGAACCGACCGATCATATTTAGCATTGATAAAACCGAGAACAGTTTCATAATAGATTCTGAAGCTGCCGTGTCATTAATTAAGGAAAATGTAGTCGATAAGCATAACTTGTCGATTACACCCACGGACGATGTAATTGTTGACGTTTCTGGTAGCATTTATATAGCGCTGGACTGGTCAAAGTCAGTCTAAGATACGGATTACAGAAACTAACTCATCGTTTTATCGTTTGTCCAGATGACTTGTGTTTCACGTCGGATGGACAGATCGGTGTTGACTTTTTGGAGACTCACTACGTAGTGCTACATTTTTATACTAACGAATGCGTGTTAAATAATACGGTCTTATCTATGTCTACGGGCAAGAGGAGCAACGATGTCGATAACGTTACGCAAATTGAGCCTTCGAACGAACGTGTTACTTTGCACGAAAAAATAAAGCACGATGGCAACGGTTCTCATTCGGAACAACAGCCAACCCCGAGACATACAGTGGTTTGCTCGGCGCGATTAGATTGTCGCGCGCCGGATGCAAATTACGTACTAGAGCCCACAGACATCAACGTTCCGGGTGTTCTAGTAGCTCGCACTCGCACTCGCAACAACATGTAACAAAACGGAAGGAAAATTTGTAACAGTTAACTTGTTAAATGTTAATCCACAGACACTGCGCGTAGATGCGAAAACTCCAGTGGCTATGCCGAAGAAACCAACTCGATCTGCGAACAACCAACCTTCAGTAAGGGTAGTCAAGACTTCGGACGTGGTAAATGAATTCGAACTCGATCATTTGCCCAATAAAGATCGCGAAAAATTTACAGAATTTTTGTTGGAGTATAATGATGTCTTTAACTCCAAAGATAAGCCGTTAGCGAGAGCTACGTCGGTTAAGCATAACAGCCCCACCGGTGTTTCAGCTCCAGTAGCAAAAGCACCTTATCGAGTACCGTTCAGCCGACCACAGGTAATGAAAGAGTTGATTGACGATATGCTTGGCGCGGGTATAATCACTAACTCCACGAGTCCATACTAGTAAATCACCCTCTGGGAAGAATTCCTTCAGATTCTGCATTGATTAAAGAGCGTTAAATAAGGTTACGGAACGCGATTTCTTCCCGATCCAAAATCTGCAGGATACCATCGATCAGTTGGGAAAAACGGCGCGATTTTCTACATTAGATCTGACGAAAGGCTACCGCCAAGTAGAGGTCGACCCGCAGGACTAGGAGAAAACCGCTTTCTCTGTGCCGTGGGATCACTACCAATGGAAGTGAATGCCCTTCAGACTCGCAAACAGCCCTAGTAGATGGCAACGGCTAATGTACACCGTACTATCGGGATTAACAGGCACTCATTGTTTTATGTATTTAGACAATATAATCTGTTTCGGCGCGGATAATCTCGAAGAACACACAGTTAAATTAAGATCAATTTTCGAACGGTTACGTGAAGCAAACTGAATCAGAGAAAATGTAAGTTTATGAAAACAGAAACCGCATATCTAGGTCACATAGTTAGTAGTAACGGAGTGAAACCTGACCCTGAAAAGATTCGCGTCATCAAAGAATACCCAGTTCCGCCTAGTGTGATGGACATTCGCAGTTTTATAGGTTTAGTGAGATTTTACCGAAGTTTAATTAAAACCAGTTTAACGAAAAAATCAGATTCACGATAATCAGGAATTGATCGTCGCTTATGCCAGCCGACAACTTAGCAAAGCTGAACAAAACTATAGCACAAGGGAACGGGAGTGCCTGGCCTTAGTATGGGGTATTAAGCATTTCCGGTGTTACCTGTACGGTCGTCGTTTACAGCGATCGTCGGTCATCAGTCCTTGAAATGGCTTTTATGAGCAGGACCGAACCGAATAATCGGCTAATGCGATGGTCCCTATTACTCGTGGAATATGATTTCAAAATCAAGTACCGACCGGGGAAAAACCACAGGACGCGGATACGCTATCTCGGATCAAGCCAGTGCGTATGCTAAACCAGGCGAACTACGAACCTATGATCTGGGACCGCGACTGTATAAAACAATCCCAGCCCGAAGATCCGGAAATTCTTAGATTCGGTACAGTCGGACGGTTCGTCCGCCATTTACTTAGATGATGACGGATTGTTATATCGGAAAACCGAGGACGAGCGTTATCACGACCGACTCATTATACCTAAAAACATCCGAACTAGCATTCTACAGGCCTGTCATGATTCACCGCTGACATGTCATGGAGGATTGGAAAAGATATTTGAGAAGGTCAACTAGAGATTTTTCTGACCAGGTTTGCGCGCGGATGTACGTACTTGTGACTGTGAGAAAGTGCATATCGTGCGCTCAGCGAAAGACATCCCCGCATTTGCGACCTGCCACGCTTAAGAAATTTCAACCTACAAATCGGCCTTTTGAACGGACAGCGATGGACGTAGTAGGTCCCTCGTTACGACTGATTCGGGACATAAGTATATACTGACAGTGCAAGACGCCGCCACTCGCTATTTAGAAGCGTTTCCAATGAAAGATCAGAACACGGAAATAATGAAGCATTTTACCAAAGGTATAATCCTGAGACACGGTACGCCCCGACAATTACTGACGGACTTAGGGTCAAACTTTGTGTCAAGGTTAATGAAACAAGTATGTTCCACACTAAAAATAGAACGCCTTCACCCAACGGTCTACAGACCTCAAACGGACACTTAGAAAGCTCACATCGCACGTTGAAAGACATGCTATCACAACACATCAACACGGAATACCGTGACTGGGATGAATGGCCCACTTTTACTGTGTCCGCATATTGTAGTACGTTACACTCTGAAGTAGGAGATAGCCCGTTTTTTTTTATTGTACGGACGAGACATCGAGTTACCGTCTGACGAATTACTCAGACCTATGAGAACGCGCTGCGATACCGACACGAATTACGTAGCTGAATTTATGCAGTGGATGCACCTCGCTCATAAATTAGCCAGAGAATTTCTCAACCGAAATACTGACCGCATACACAAGACTTTTAATAGAAAGAAGAGACCGATCAAGTTTCAACTTGGTGACCGAGTGTATTTATATACACCGACGGTCAAGGTTGGAACAAGTGTTAAGCTAGCAAAACGATGGACAGGTCCGTATCGTATCGTAGAGTTGAACGAAGTGAACGCAACGATTAGTGAAATTATTGGGCGGCGGACGATGAAGGTTCACGTGAACCGACTGAAACCTTGTCTGCGAACCGACGCAGACTTGGAACCGACAACTTACGACACTGCCCCAACGCAGACCGGTGTAACAGAGAGCGACGATCACCTAGGTAACACCAATAATACCTTTCCCACCGGAGCAAGCTCCGATACAGACTGCCCACTCCACGATGTTAAACCGAATGTTACAATAGCGGAAATTAATGAGTCAAGTTTCAGATCTAAATTACAGCCAAAGATCTGAACAGCTCCAAGCGAGTAGGTCAAGTCTAGACACCAGCAACGTTCCCGCACCAGACCTCCCGTAGATCCGTAACTCCAGGATCTAATATTAAATATTAGGATTGTATATAATCTTGCACAACATTAACCAGGCTGTATGAAAATGTATAAATTAATAAGTTTATTTTTATGTATATTACCAATATTAGTGTCGGCTGACATAATTGCTTACGACTGTGCGGACCCCGAGGCGGAGGTATCGCGGGTGTCGTTACTGGACATCCAGCCGTGCCGGGACCCACAAAATACGTCACAAGAAACGATACACCGAATACAGCTAGTACAGGAACGGAAGTACGTCGAAGTACACGTCTATCTATGCCTCGTAATGGTGCAACAGCTAATCCAGCACTGTGGAATGCACTCGTATACCAGCGCGGTAACTGGCGGCTTCGCAAGGTACATTCATTATCTGAAGTCGGAAGCCAGCCTGGATGCGCACCGATACCACCGGATCGACCTTTCGGGCATTGGAGCTGATATTGAGGTCAGTTTACAACCGAACGGCACCTCAGAAGTTTCCACCACTTTGGAAGGGTAGATAGAGCCCAGCGGGAACTGTCAAGGGGTACATTACACAGCCAGTGGAATCACCTACGAAGATGTAGTCATAAGCGCGGCTATCTCCATCAAGCTACATGACTACACCACTGTGGCCAATGTATAAGAAGACAGCCTTCGCAACACCACGAACACCATGTGCCCGTATGCCGCAAGATACTGTTTCGACGATCTGTTGGGAGAGGTCACCTGGGCAGATGAATACGTGGACCATTGCTCTGCCCGGAGCATTGACTTCCTTTTCGAGGGAATGGCGATAGTGTTGACTATGAACCAGTCCAACACCAAATACGTGATCGTAGCGTTGCGCTTGGTCAACCAAGAGCTAGTCTAAGACCAGCAGACTTGGAAGACCGAGCAGAGCCGACTGCTGGTTATCTTTGAGACTTCACTCGGATTCTTCTATCAGAACGTGGACCTGATGGCGCAAGTACTCAGCAAACTCTTGTTCTTAGAGATCGCCTTTAAGAATCACATGAGAGAGCTGGTGTACGACTCCATCCTTAAACGCTGCCATCTGCGTGAAAAATTCTAAGACACCGTATCGCTTTGGCACTGTAATCGCCAAACATAATTAGCAACCCCGTGAAGAAAGCGGCCGGACACACAGGGCGAGTGACGGGCGAAGTGCTGCACATTGCACGTTGCGGAGCTAGAGTAGTGGAGTTCCGGAAAATGGAGTTTTGTTATCAAGAACTGCCCATTTGGTACAGGAACCAATCTCGGTTCATGACGCCGGTGGAGGAGGGCCAGTGGGTAGAAAGCCCATCCATACGCAAGACCTATCCAGAACCGATGATATTGGATGCCAACGAGGGAAAAGACAGACTTCCAATGATGAAAATTGCACCCATTAGTTCCCACGGCGTTCATACTCGAGAAGAAATGGATGCATTCCAAGATACACTTCTCTTCTTAGTCTTAACAACCTTATGGCCCGTACATAGTTATAAAACATATCTCTGTCTGACAGCCGCATTTCGCGAATCACGTTATTATAATCACTTGACATAATCTTCTCCTGTAAATGGGTCTAACCCAAAATCGACGTTTTCTACTATTCTATGCACTGGACATTAATAGTGCAGCAGTAGTTAAACATAAACTAAGTACCATCTCGTCGTCGTTCACTTTTCCATAAATCTGACACTTTCAGTGTAGAACACAACTACACTAAGTTCTGCACTGCACTACCATCGGCACTGCAACTGCACTAATCTTATGTGAATGCAGCTTAAGTCGACACTTAATAGATGTGCATGACATCAGGGAGAATCAAAATAGTAAATGTGCTCCAGTAACTTTATATAATTTGTCGCCAACACCGTGTAAATTAGGCAAAAAAAATTAAACACAATTAAATAAAAAGTGGATTCTTGCTATGAATATTGTGCCGTGGATTGCAAAAGATCTCCTCCCCTTTAATACAATAAACAAAGTTGGAGTACAAGATTTCTTGTATAAATATAAAGTAATTTCGTCAAATGAAGATTTGCCACATCCAACAACGTTGTCAAGAACAGCTTTACCCTATGTCTATGAGAGTATGTTACTTATTATAAAAAACGAAATTAATAATGGAACAAGATTTTGTACATTGACGTTTGATTTGTGGACTGATAATTTTCGAAGAAGAAATTATATTACTTTTACAAAAGCAGTAACCGGCAGATATACTGGAGAAGCAATTGCAAATGAAATTAATCTCCTCATCCAAAAATTTAATTTGAAACTTAAAGACATATATGTTGTGACTGACTGTGGCCAAATATTTAAAAAGCAATAACTATGACCAGGTTGAATAATCATTTTTGTTTAGAACATGCGTTACTCAATCTTGTTTTTGTAGATGGTATAGAATATGTCTCAGAAATAGAACTGTTAGTAAGAAGAGTCGAAAGAATCGTTCGCGCGTTAAGATTTAAATCTGTGGAATTAGAAGATGAAGTTGATGAAATACAAAATAAAATAATTTGCGATATTAGTGTGTACGCTGAAGCATTACAATTAAATTTTGAATCAGAAGATGCAGACGGTTTCACAGAAGTAGACTATGCACCACTAGCTGTTTTAATGAATGTAGAGGACATAACAGAAAACAGTTCATATTCTAAAAGTGTAACACAGAAATCGCTGAAAACTTCAACTGCTAGAGCGTAGAATATAAAAAGAAAGCAATTAATAACATGCTATCCAAAATCAAGCACGCAATTAAGTTAACTAATGACGATTGGGCATTATTACATGTGCTAACGGTTTTCCTAAAAAAAATTCGTCAAGCTGTTAATTTATTTTCTACTCAAAACTATGTATCAATAAATTCATGTGCTGTCATTCGTAGTAAATTACGGTATACATTAGAAAAACAAACTGAAAATAAAAATATCCATATTGGTAGAATGAAAGCCAAAATGCTAACGAAATTTGAACATAGATTTCCAATGACCGAATTAATTTTAACTGCAGGATTGTTAGATCACTGATTTTATAACCTTACCAACATTGAAACGTACATTCTACGCATGAACTTGACAAAGGAGACATTTTTAATTTCACAAATTAAAAAATACATAAAAGAAATTGATATAAATCAAGACAATTCGTTAGAAAGAGCACAAACAGACGAATAGGATTATTTTGTAAAGTTGGCTCATAAACATTCCGTCGCATTCAATTCTGAATTTGACATTCAAGCAGAATGTCGGTATTCATTTGAACACTTGTTCAAAATCTGTAAATAATGGAGACATTTTAAAATTTTGGAAAAACAGAGAAAAGCAATTGCCATGGCTAGCAGCTTCAGCCAGGAAAGTATTGTGCATACCACCTACCAACACTCCTAGTGAAAGAGTTTTCTCAATAGCTGGTATGGTATTGTCTGCAAAGAGATCAAGACTAAATCCAATTAATGTAGATAAGTTGATTTTTATTTATAATAAT
>JAGJTL010000111.1:19337-29605 GCA_022063505.1 Calosoma granatense | reverse complement strand
AATTATTTATCATTTATAAAATTCCAATTATCATTTTAGGAATGCGACCCAGAAAACTACAACGAGATGCATGCAAGCTGTTGGTTAGAATGAATTCTAAATATTTTTAAGTTTTCAATAAAATGCTTAAAACATTAATTGACATTGCTTTTGCTTTAGACAAACTAATGCAACAAATAATAAACATTGTAAACGCTATATAATTTTCAATAAATTAAATTCCGAAATAAGTAATAATAATCCGATTTCTGGCGTTTCGGCCTTCATTTAACCAATTATTTTGTTGGTTTAAATGATTCCTATGATTCATGTATCCACCTAGGGAAAAATAAGTCATAGTAACTATTTGAAAATTTTAATATAATTTTATAAACACATACCAACTTCCATTTGTTCTTCATCTATTTCATTTCTCTCTACGCAACGGTTATGTAATATTGCAGAAGCATTAATTATGTTTCCTGCCATTACAGGACTATAATGCAATACACGATGTTTCAGCAAACATCGAAATCGTGTTTTCAAAACGCCATTAAGCCTTTCGATTACATTGCGTATACTTTTATACGTACTATTAAATCTATTTTCAGCATCGTCCATATTAGCTGCTGTTATTGGCGTGATTAGCCATGGCTCCAAAGGATAACCAAAATCACCTGTCACATAAAATAATCGTGCCTTGATAGGAATAATAACGAATTACATTACATTTTGAAATTACCTAACAACCAGGAAGATCTATCTCCATTATTATAATTTCGAATTAACATTGCTTTATTGCACTTGTTTGCCAAATAGCAGAATCATGGACGGATCCTGGATATAGCGCATTAATAGCTAAAAATAGCTGCATTACAAATCTAAAAAAATACATCGTACAAATGATTTCATTTACTTTGTTCTAATTCATCTTACAATTTGCACATTTGACCTATGATATCCTTTCCTATTTAAAAACACAATTGTAGGAAACTGTCGATCGTGTACAGGCGGTGATACTATTGCCACATGTGTGCTGTATATGGCGCCGATTATGCCAGGAAATCCGCCGGGCATATTCATAAATATGCATAACAGAATAAATTTTATTAAAATATATCTTTGCAGTGAGTTCTGTTTATGTTACCCCTGTTTTTCGATATTTCGCTCAACTTCTGTTTGCGGAAACCTAATTACATGATGTATGTTTTCATTTATTGCATTTATCACATCTGTTATGGAGTTGCTCTCCGATGATTGGCTCATTGCAGATATAAAATCTTGTCCGATAGATTTTTGGTACCCACCGTGAGCATAGAAATGTAATGCAGTTAAAATCTATAATTATATACAATTAGTTTTGTTCTGCATATTTTGATTCACATCTTAGGAATTGATATCTCTGGACGATCTGATTCTTTTAAATATGGTGACAGTTCCACAATTATGTCGTTACTCAATTGTCTGGATAACCTGTATATCCCTTGAAATATCTGCTCAGGCACTGTAAGTGGATCACTAGCATCCCTTAGATTTCTCTTAGTTACCCTTAAATCATTTCTGTGAAAATGAGTTTAAGATACGACATTCCTAAGTATTAAAGAATATATTTACAATTGTGCATGGAATAAACTATAACTTACCTATTCTCATCATTTTCAATAGCTTCAATTAGCAAAATAAATCCATCATTGGCCATTTTCAAAAATTAAAAACTACCTACTTCAATACGATATTTCTAACAAGTACTCAATCGGCTTGTTACGAATACAATATTTCAATACGATTCTTGCATAGATTGCAATCGTTGATTGGACACCGTAATACCGATTTTCAAGGTTATTGTATAGAATACAATATTACAATGAATTACAATATTGTATACTATACAATGGTCACCATGATACCAATTTTAAGATTTCTTGTATTCTATACGATTATCGTATAATATACAATATTGTTTCAAATACAATGGTTACCATAATCAGGCTGAATTATCTAGTATTGGTTTCAAATACAAAACAGATGATAATATGCGTGCTCTATGTGAAAGGAATTATGTTGTGGAGCAGCGCATAAATTGTTTAAGAAAATTTAAAAAAAGATTAATTCGTATTCCTTGACGAAACATGCATATTTGGTGAAAGTTCAAAAAAAAACCTTGGCAAGGTGATACAACACTCTCTGTTAAAATCAAAGCAGCAGGAGAAGGAAATGGTGGCAGTAATGGATTTGTTCCCAACTCCTCATTAATATTTGCTGGTAAATCTACCACGGAAAAATGAATACTGATACATTCCATAGATGGGTGGAAGAACAACTGTTACCAAATATAACTAGACCGTCTCTCATTGTTATGGATAATGCTCCATAGCACAGCAAGTTATTACATAAATTGCCATCTACTACTTGAACAAAATGCCAACTGAGAGTTTTTGCGTGAGAAAAATATTGGCTTCGATAAGAACATGTTCAAAGCAGAACAATATTCTCTAGCTAAATCATTTACATGCTTAAACAATACGTTGCAGATAACATTATACATACACATGGCCATAGTGTATTACGATTGTCACCGTATCACTGCCAGTACAACGCCATTGAAGAAGTTTGGACGCAATGCAAACGGTATTACGACAGCAATATGGGACGAGATTTCGGGACACACAGGCTGCATTAATGTGGCAAGAAGCTTTCGACTACGTTTCGGATATTCAGTGGCGGAACTGTAATAATATAGTTGGCGATAATTACTAATAATAATAATTTATTCCATATTTTTTGTTACTATACAAACATAGGTATATGTTATGCGCAGACTAACATTTAACTAATTTCATTCATTAAAATCCGTCCTAACATAAAAAAAATCTGTGTATAATTATAATCTGACATATGAATCTGAGAGCTTCGCCCTTGGAAAACAATATCTCTTTCTCTTTTACCCAAGTAGTTACAAAAGGATGAACATACAACACAGATATTTCACAAATAACGACGGGAGAAGAATATGAGTAACAAAGACATGTTTGATTATTCTTCGCTCAGAAACTGATGACGTGGGTATCATTACATTTAAGACAAACTATATTTTCAAATTTGAAATTGCCATATATTTTTCTTATATTTTCATTTATCTTAAGTATGCCGGCTTCCACGGGATTTATCGAACAAATATTTTCTCTCGTGAATAATAAATGGACCGACAGCCGCAACAAGTGTTCGGCACAACTCATTAAAAGTGAGTTGCTCATCTCAATCAATTTTAATAAAAGTTGATGATTTTTTCAAATTTAATAGAACATTACACTTTTAAGAGAGACTTTTAACAGTAAAAAATATGATTAAGGAAGTTTTGTTTTCGGTTTTCTTTAGATTTTTATAATTTGTTTACCATTTGGTCACACAATTTCAGTTTTATTTGGTGTTATTGCCTGTTACATGTTAAGTAATTTATATTTTGTTGAGAAAACGTACTAAGTGGTGCTGGGCCGGTAATATAGAGTGCTTTGTGTGTGACCTGAGTGGCCTCTAGTTAGTTGAACGCTCTGTTTTTACTGTTCCTTTGTTCTTTGATATATACACATAGATACGTGAAATATATTAATAGTAATCAAAAGGAGTTTCCCTTAATAAGTTTCCCAACATTTTTAAACAATTAAAAATAAATATCATTAATAAAAATTAATAATAATATAGCAAATATTGAAACATATTAGTCCGTGAGATAGATGCATACGCGTCTTAAGAATGTGTATTAAGTATTTTTATCACATCATATGAACATATATTGACAAATGTAACAATATAACGTACCATTTTCCTGTTATATTTTATATATAAGAAAAACTGTGAATGAATAATATTTTATTAAATGTGTATATCATTACGTATTCATATTTATCATATTAGAGCGTAACATACAATTTCTTCAAATTAAACCCACATATTGTTTAATATATGAGTCGTAAATTTTAAATTTCCCACCAAAATTCCAATTATATTTAAGAAATTGACTAATATTTGGTATTCATGAATAATTGTCAATATACAATGGAAAAGTACCAATAATATAAGTATTTAAAATATCAGATTGTTTAAACGTTCATGTATTTGTAAATTCTATTAGTAAAATGTGTCACCAAAGTGAAGTTTTCTTGTTATTTCATTTCTCAATGTTGGCACTACTCGTAGCAAACTTAATATCACGTTACTCCGGCGGACGAATCAGAACACAAACCATCTTGAATGAGAGGTCAATTTGAAAATTTAAATATATGAATCTAAAAAAGTACATATTTAAAAATGGATAACAATAATAAAAATCTTTAAACTACGTATATTCCAGCAACAGATTAATATCATATGTGAATTTAATGAATATGACATGTATTTTGAATTTATTTAAGGTTTTTCGTACATTATATATGCTCAAATTGAACATGAATGTAGGGAATATTAATTTATGAAGGTATATCCTATTAAACAAGCTTCATTTGTTTATTAAAATAATTAATTAATATAAAACAATACAGAGTGTTTTTTTTATGATTTATTAATGTGTAATGTGCATCCTATTCATGCGTTATGCCTTTACCGATGTTATTACAATAGTTTTTGCGCAATATAATACATTTTTTTTTGTTTTATTAATAAAGATTGTATAAATATGCACTGAAAAAAGACAACCGGGCCTAATGGCAAGCTACAGTGACACGCGTATTGGGAATCGTGTGTTGCGTCAAGATTTACCAGGTCACTACCATGACGGACTAGCTTCTCAAATTTAACCCGAAATATGCATTTGCATTTCAATAATACTTTTTTTCTTTGTTAAAAGCTTTATTCTCATTTCGAAGTTATGAATACAATCATATTAATTTAATTTGCAACGATTTAATTAGAATGTATTAAACGTGGTATTTAGATATGAACAACACAATTATATTAAATTTTTAACACTAATAACACTTGTTTGCTATCAACTTACCACTACGCCATTCTGGGACTATGCACACTCACTGAGTTTCTGCGTGAACAATACATTTCACCTAAATTCTTCAATCCACTAATAACAATTTAACATATGTTTTATATATTTACTGCAATAAATGCACAATATTCTTTAAATTTCTAGAAATTGAAGCCACAATGCAACACGAAAGTTATAACCACAACACATAATGCACGACTTTGACGAATAAAATCAAATGAAATGAAACTCTTAGGTCTGAGTTCAGTATTGCCAACATAGGCAAAACTAAAAGAGCTCAAATTATATATTTTGTAAACTCCTATAGTTGCTACGTCTGTGAATTTCAAAATAAATATAAAAATATTAAGTGTAATTAAATTTATATATAATAACATAACTACAAAGTTGTTCTGATTACCAAAATGGTAATACAACTAAGATTCAAGATAATTTTATTTATTTTTTGCTGGTTTTTCAGATAATAAACATACAGACACACATCTACACACACACAGACATCATTGCGAAAATAGTCAAAACGTATTCAGAGGACTTCAAAACATGTATTTCCATCAAAATCTCGCATTCGAAATTTTTCATGATTACAATACTTTCTTTTTATACTGTGTATAAGAAAGCAAAAATTGTAAAAAATAATATTCTGAAGAAAAAATACTTTATTCATTTTCCTTCTCTCTATTCTGTTTTGAGTTTTATACGTTCACGTTAAGTATTAAAAGTATCATATCATGCTTATAAAACAAAAACAAAATATGAAATAAATACAGATTACTATCTCATGCTGTCAGATGTGTTTTGATATACATGTGTATAAGAAAGTCGTGTGATGACCACACCAGATTTTTACTTTCTTATATTTTAAATACATAGTTCCAACAAAATTTCATAATTGATTTTAACATTATTTTATTAAATTGGCTATAAAATGTTTTATTTATCATTACCCTATATATTATATATTTATTTGTAAAGTATTTAATTTTGTTTCATCTAGTTTCTCTGTTGTAATTTTAATTTGTAAAATCTGATTTCTCTTAATAATATCTACATTCTTGATAAACAATTCTGTGATCTGATAAACTTAAATATATTTGTATAAATATATTTAATTCTAGTTTTTTTTCTTCTCCACTGAAATTAATCCATTATCAAATTCTAATAATACTAATTTTTACTTCGAACTCTTTCGTTTTGAAAACAAGTCGTGGCTGTTTTTTCTCTTCAGTTCTGTACAGATATAAAATAAAACCATTAAAATTATTTTATATTAATAGCACATTGTATTACTGTAACAGAATAAGATACATGTGATAGTCCAGTTTCTTGTTAACATTGTTCTGGTGTTTTACCCATTGCTGCACGAACAATACGTCTCACTTCTTGTGGTGACTTTCTTAGAGCAAAACTAGTGACATAATGTCTTAAATGTGTCGTTTTAAAATCAAAATAGCATTAAATAAAACTGGATAACTACTGTAATAATGAGACCAGGAAGAATATGCTGGAAAAATATTGAAATTAGTTTCAATCTTAAACATATACGAGTATATACACTTACCTAGACAGGCAGATTTTTGTAAATTATTTTCTTTTATAAGAGCGTTCTCAAATCGTCTTTGAAGAACTTTGGCTGCAGCTTGCGAACTGGCACGAGAAATATAACTCATAAATGGTAATAAATTCGGCAGAACATGATCATGTTCTCGTTTCAAACTGCAAGCAAAGAAGATCTAATCAAAAAACAAAATAAATATATGAACCATCATTTCAATGAAAAGAAAATGTAAAACAACAATAAAAAAGAAAATTCTATATTTCTAATCTTTTCTCTTCATATGTAGCTGAATAGATTGTAAAATCAAATAGATGTTAAAAACTAAATCATGCAGGTTAGATTTACCTATTACGTGAAATTATCTTTATTTTGCTACTGATAATGTGAAACATTTTTGAGTAAAGCCTGCATATCTATACATACATTTAATTTAATGATTTAAAAAATATGCCAATATGAATATAATTTTAAAGAAAATTGATTACACTAACGTGCGTCTTAGCACTATTTGCACAATTTTTGTAATAATGTAGGAAAATAGATGTCAAATGACAAAATCACACTACCCCAAGGAAATGAAATTATTTAACTATAATGTAAAAAAATTCTATAGCATTTTAAAGTACAATACAATAATTTTGACTTTCCCTCTATTTTATCACTAAATTTAATTCAGTCTTAACTTGTTAGATCACAATCGCATATTTTAGAATCAACTATAGCAATAAAAGTAACAAATCTAAACACGTACAAAAGTTATATTCTTATCAATAAATGTATACTTACAAAGCATTTTTACGAGATTGTATAATTGGAAAAATTTTTTTCTTGAACAGTAGTGACTACTGTTAACCAAATTCTTTCATAATTTGTTGATATATGAGAATGCACAGCAAGATATTTAAATGTTTGGCCTCTAGATAAAAACATTTGTTCAGTGCTACGAGTTTTATTCACATTGTCAGCGATAGTTTTTGTCTTATGTTTGGGTATATTATCAAATAATGGGAAAACCTTTTCATTCCCTGTAACATTTAATTCATTATTATTATCATACACTGCACTTCATTTTAACCTTTTCTGGTTCATTATCTATAACATTGGAATCTTTCTTTGCAGTATTTTAAAATTAAACGAACCCTCATTATTTTGTTGGGATTTAACACTGGTTATATTGCTTTTTGAATTCTGAAATTTGAAATGTTTATAATGATATGATTTGCACTGTTGTACATTTCTAGAATACTCACGTTCAATGTTTTATTGCTTGCTGGCTTAGAAAAAATATTTAAACAAATATCCAGTATATATGCGACGTTTTGAAACTTAATTTATTTTTCTCTGTATGTACATGCCAATTGTTATTTTTGACATGTTCTACCAATATCATATAAATAGACATGAAGTTAGCGTCAATTACCATTTAATGTGTTGGAACAAAAAAGAAAGAAAGGATTAGCCGAAATATGAAATACCGATAATTTTCTATTGAAAATAGAACGTTTAAGGTATTTTTTATAACGTTTATAATTTTTTGTATATATCATCATTTTGACGTAGTACAGTAGCCCAGCAGTAAAACCAAACGTATACTGGGTTAAATGATTTTGTTTAAATTTAATAATAAATAAATTAGAATCGTTTTAATATCATTGCCTGTAAATTTATTGTGAATAAAATATGGCACACATATATACATACGAATCCTTTCCTTAGTTTTGCTAAATATAGACTCCAAATAAACGTTTTTGTATAACAGAATAACTGCAAGACCTTCAGTTCACTACGACAATAATGAACTTGCACACATTTTTAATTTTTTTTATTTCACTTTTATTCGATGTATATATTACATTTATTGCATAATATACTAAAACCAAATTTTTTAAATTGAACAATTTGCAGTAATTACGATTTGAAAATCGTACATTTTCAAATAAAAATAACGTCATCGAAAACAGAAATGACGTCGGCTGCCGTGTACCTAGGACTAGGTTGCTGTACTACTATACCAACCGAGACCGAACAACTCACCACGTGCTTGTAAACCTATTGCATTATATAGGTTACAACATTAATTTTCTATAATTATAAATCGTAATGGCGAAAAAACTTCCAAATAATTAGTGCTAAGAAAATGACGTCAGAGGCGTTTTCGCGCGAGTTTAACTGATCAAAATTTCAATAATTTTTTCTCCATAAATATGATGAATTAAAAATTTATGTTCATATACATACATTCAAAAAAAATACTACAAAAAATGTGCAAGTTCCCCATTCGCTTATATTAATAATAAAATCCTTAACTATTTTACAAATAAATGTATATTGATTTTCAATATTCAAAACATGACGCACATTATTTTTCCAATTTCAATTGAAATATTGGAAACTTCTGCTCTTATTAAATTAATTACACATTCGTCATTGAATGGTGAAGAATTTTGTTCCCTAATATTTTTTTTAATTTACCCCATATTAATGCTATGTGGTTTAATATGCAGTGATATAGTGGTAACCCTTGTTATATGGTATATAATCAATTATTGATTTTGATTGTGTTTTTTTAAATATTTGTATTGATCGCCGTGTAGAAACAATAATAAAATAATATAATAATATCAAGGCGCCCGCAATGTCGGCACACTTGTCAAAGAGACGAATGTAGAGCGACCCCAAAATTTTAACAAATCATGTTTTGTTTGTAGTGGGAGAACGTTTAGCTGCGTCGATTCGTATTGCGCACCGCACGCTCCATATTCTAATTTACTAGCAATTTTAATTTTCTAACAGTCTGTGTGCGTATGTGTTAGTGCGATAGTGCGTTAATATAATTTTCTCTAGTATCCCAATGGACATCAGATGATTTTTTAAAAAGAAAATGTTTATTAATTTTGTTATATATTTTTTTCTATTTCTTTATGCGTAAATAAAAAATTTTATAGTGATTTCATATTTTTTTATTATAAATACATTTCAAAATCTTGCCCCCTTCGTAGACAAATTTCTGCGGACGCCCATGGTGGTAACCGAAGCACTGTGTAAACAAACGATGCATTTGGCCACTTAAGAATGTGTAAATGCGTAAAATTTTAAGAAATCAGCTGAAAATTATTTACAAAATTATGACCTTAATAATAATACGTTTTTGTTGAACGATACGTCAGTGAATTGGTTTTTTTGTGCTCTATAAAATGGTGTTTTTGTGCTCTATAAAATGCTTTTTTACTTTCTTATACATAGTATAAAAAGAAAGTATTGTAATCATGGAAAATTTCGAATGCGAGATTTTATTATCTCAAAAACCAGCAAAGCTAGCGCAATGAAACTTCATATTTAATAGTTTTTTGATTATGTGAAGAGCTGATTAGATTTTGAGTATAATCGCAAAACCGGAAGTGGAAGTTTACTGAATACTAAAATTCCAAAATTCAAATTTCTTTCGAAACCAAAAGAGATACCAAAAAGATTTTTAAATAAAAAATTGTAGAGAATATTATTCTGAAGAAAAAATATTCTATTAATTTTTCTTCTATCTCTATTCAGTTTTGAGTTATTGATATTTATATGTTCACGGAAAGTATTAAAAATTTCATATCATGCTTTGAAAACAAAAAACAAAATATGAAATAAATACAAACATTATTATCTTGTACTGTCAGATGTGTCAATTAAAAATTTCATGCTACTAAAATTGAGTTTTGATAAACATGTGTATAAGAAAGTTGTGCGGTGACC
>JAGJTL010000108.1:728000-748300 GCA_022063505.1 Calosoma granatense | reverse complement strand
GCCCATAACCCAGAGGTCCGTGGATCGAAACCACGCTCTGCTATATTACTTTCTTATGCACAATATAAAGAAAACATAATAATAAGCCCTCCAATTCCATTCTTGTCTAAAACAATTGGCAACATAATTTACTAAGCAAACCAAACCAGCACTCGTCAACAAAACTCAATAATTTTTGCAACAGAGAAATACCCAAATTCTCCAACTTCAACGGGTTATAAAACATTAGCATAATTTCTAACTAGCTCTAAGAGAATTTGTAATTTCTTTAAACAATAACTAAATAAAAAACTCCTGGACCAGATTAAATAGAAAATATTATCCTAAAAAGCCTTTTCAGAAAAACTACAGTACAACTTACATATATAATCAATTGCATCGTAAAACTGCAATCAGTTCCTTCCTGTTGTGTGAAAAATCTGCATTAGTAGTTTTTTTCCGTTTCCAAACCTAACAAAAAACATAAAATTTCTAATAATTACCACTTTAGTCTTTTTATATCTTCGCTAATTTAGTAAACATTAACAGACCCATCAAGTTCCACCATCAATCGAGTGTAGCATCCGAAACATAACAGCTAATAACAAATGTAACAAATTGAAAGACTTCTCGAAAGCATTTCATCTGGATGTAGATTTTCGGTAAATTATTTTGCACTAGTTAGCATTATAACGTCCAGTTTCCCAGCCAGCCTCTGTTTATGGCCTTCAGCTTCGAGTTACAAGTATTTCCGTGTTTCTCATATCTGCCCACAACCAGAAATATGAGCGTAATTTACGTTTTACATTTACATTACTTATAATTCATTGTAATATTATAACGTGTGCGATGGCTAGTTCATTCATTGGCTAGTTCATTCATTGGGGTTCCCAGTTATTTGGTAGTATAGTCTGTTAAAACTTCATATACCTGACATTTTACTTGGCAATAAAACACCCCCAATAAACTAATCATTACCAAGTAAAAAGTCAAGATTAGGAAGTACGAATGGATTATATACTATTACTTACCTTCGATTACGGAATATCAAATTTAGGGTTTCTCGACCTCTGCATTAGAAAAATCCAGTTTCCGAGTCCTCTTCATTCATCATGAATAGGATTTTGGGTGGAGAAGTGAGAGACGACAAAAAAATTTAATCCAGAGGTTGAAGGTAATGAAAATGAATTAACAAGTGTAAACAGCGAAAGGAAACCTGCAGTAATACAGCGCATTATCTACAATGGTATCTCAAGCATCGGTGGTTCAGTGGTAGAATGCTCGCCTGCCACGCGGGCGGCCCGGGTTCGATTCCCGGCCGATGCAATGCTAATTTTATATACAATATATATATTAGAAGATATTAGAATAGAATGTTATAGTCGAGGTTTGGATCCATAACGGAGAGTGTAATAATTTTGTAATTAGTTCCAAAAAAAAATTCCTGATTCAAATTCCGGTTGAGTTCATTTTTTGTATGGAACAAGTATTAAATATCACTATTTTTATTTGTATTCCAATATATAGACATGAATTTAAATATTTTAAATGATCCCGAGAGTATCAATTAATAGATAAGGACGATCAGGAAATAACACATTCATATACTACTTTAACATATAGTCAGGATGGCCGAGCGGTCTAAGGCGCTGCGTTCAGGTCGCAGTCCACTTCTGTGGGCGTGGGTTCGAATCCCACTTCTGACATCTAATTTTTGTAGAATTCATCAAAGTGAATACTAACCGTATTAGTGCATTCTATTACCAAATGCATAATCTTTTTTATATACAATATGTATATAATCGACATCATCATAGATAGAGTTCATTTAGCTATTCCCATAAAAACAGAATGAAGAAGCAAAATGTCATAGTGGAAATGGGCTGAATCGAGGTCTGGATCCATAACCAAAAAATCAAAAATTCCTGATTCACTATTTGTATTTGTAGACGAATATACATTGAATATTAACATTTTAAATGATCCCGGGAGTATCAATAATAAATAAAACGCACGGATAAGAACAATCAAGAAATAACAAATTCATATATTACCGTAGTACATAGTCAGGATGGCCGAGCGGTCTAAGGCGCTGCGTTCAGGTCGCAGTCCAGTTCTGTGGGCGTGGGTTCGAATCCCACTGCTGACATATAACTTTTGTTAAATTCATGAAAGTGAATACTAACCGTAATAGTGCATTCTCTTACGAAATGCACAATCTTTTTAGTAACACTGAAAATATATAATAAAGGATAGTTACAAGGACGAGGTGGCCGAGTGGTTAAGGCGTTGGACTGCTAATCCAATGTGCTCTGCACGCGTGGGTTCGAATCCCATCCTCGTCGGGATATTTTATATTGTTTTGTATGGTATATATACGAAATTCATAATGATGAAATAGATTATTAACCATGTATAATATTCAACCTCGTATTCAGCAAGTAAAGTATTGTACACTTTGTGACAAGTTTTCATCTACTACCATTTAAAATAAGTAAAGTTTTGTGTCACATATTATTTCGTTCAACTATCACTTGACAATTTGCCCATAATACTCCTCATTTTCAGACTAATAACAATATTAATTTCAACATCTATTGTTAGTAAATATCCTCTTCAGTCTTGCATTTATGGTCAAGATCAAATCATTATATCGTATTTTCATATTTAACATAATCTTCAAATCTTGATTATATTTTTTCGATTCCACGCTTCTATACAACGACGTCATTAAATAATGAGTTATGTCACAACTTATTCAACACAACCACATTTTTCGCGATTCTTATGTTTTGTATATATTGTGCATGAGAAAGTAATATAGCAGAGCGTAGTTTCGATCTACGGACCTCTGGGTTATGGGTCCAGCACGCTTCCACTGCGCCACTCTGCTCATCTAAGTACAGATAACTACCCTTAGTATGTGTACTAAGGGTTGTATTCTAGAAATTACATAGTAAAAATTGTATTTAGCAGAGCGTAGTTTCGATCTACGGACCTCTGGGTTATGGGCCCAGCACGCTTCCACTGCGCCACTCTGCTCATGGAAATTCCATTAACGTTTCCTATTGCATTATCAATGTTGATGCTTTCTAGTGAAGGACAATTTTTAGATAGCAGTGGCAAATGAAACCATAAGTATGTATACCAAAATTTAACTAATCCAGACTAACTGAACAAAGTTAATGTAACAGGTTTTGAATTAACCAGTTTATCTGTGAAATTGTAAGGCTTTTATATAAAGATATGTATGATTAATTAAGGTGCAAATGTTCAAAAAAAATTTTTTTTATTAACTTTGTTAAAAATATATTTTAAAAATTTCTCGAGAAATTCTATCTTTTCTCGAAGAATGACAAATCTATATATTTTTTATCATCAATATATCAATATTTTTTATCTTCGAACCAGAACACTATGCGGGGGTACCACGATAAACTACACAAAAAATAGACAAAATCTCTGCGAAACACATAGGCTGTACGGTATATGCGTGTATGAATATGTCATGTAAATTTAAGCCGATTTTTCTCCGTCAATGTTCATTAACAGTTGTCCAGATTTAGCCGTTACAGCATCACACGTTTTAATTGGGACATTAATTGGCCACAACGACGTGTTTAATTGTCATATGAACTTTTTTTAATTATCAATATTTTTTAATCCAATATGTGTCTAAATAAATTTTGCTATAAAATATTCCAGTCACAAATACTTTTTATGTAAGTCTAATTGCACAACTTCAAAATATGTTTAATTACATACTTTAATAATCAATGAACAGAACAATAATTTTGGGGAAATAAATAAATCATCAAGTATTTACTTTTGGACTACATGAAACGTGAATAGATAAACTTCGAAATGTATACAGAGAGGGAAGTAGTGACAGACAATTCACTTCAGTAGATAATTCACGAATACATCTTGGCGTACTTTACGAACGCAATATGTACATAAGTGTAAGTACTAGGTTAGGAACTACTCGATATTAAGGCAGACGAGTGTACAAGAACAACCAGCCGAGCAATGAAACAAAAATACGAGCAAGCAGTGTTCAGTTTCAGAAAACGAATGTTGTTCACCTTGTGTATGTTAAAAGTTTTCAAATTTAGAACTTTGTCAAAATTACAGTGACGTATATAGAGCATAACGGAAACAGCTTCGCTGCTCGAAGAAACTCACACCATACTATGCAAGCACTGCTAGAGGAGTCTTGGTCTAGAGTTTACTCGTCGTGGTTTCGGCAGAGCACACTATACGCGCGACAGCGCGAGCGCTTCACGCTACTCTGACAAAATAAACAAACCTAACCTAACCTAGTTGTGTCAAGTGATTCTAATGGGAAAGTTTAAGCCGCATAGATAATGAGAAATGTAATATTGTTTATTTCACTACGTTACGGGATAATATATTCAAATATGCATGCATTATAATTTGTTATATCAGAGCTAGTTTCATGCATAACTAATAATGTTTAATGGATAATGACTATATAATTTACAACAAATCATGTTTAATTGAAATTGATTGATAATATTGACATTCATGACCTCGAAGGTTCAGACAACTCTACATATTAAGTGGAAATCTTGATGCCAAATATTTTGTAATTTAAAATGGCACCTATTTCAAGGGGCACTCCAATAAGAAAACTACTATTTCCTAGCTAATGGTCACAGTAACTATTAAGGCCATTGAGCATTTGGTTTATTGCAAAGTGCCGCTTAATTGGAAGTTGCATCTGGGCACTGGAGTCCGCCCTGAATGTAGAAGATATTTCATACTTGTATACTAAGTACTAGATAATATAGTGCTAGTATCGTGTGTACACTTATAGTTTCTATAAACTAGTGCAAATATACATACACGTTTACTAATTAACTAAATTAATTAATTAAATTTAATTTAATTCATATATGTATACTAACTAAATGTCAGTTGCAATGTAAATAGATGCATACATACAGTTTTAGTTCATGTTAATAAACAAGTAATTCGTGGTCATAATTCATATACAAGCAGTATTTCATTCCTTCATTCAAAATTATGAAACTGTGTATTTAACAAATGTCACAGTGTCATTTATAAGATGAACAATAACAAGCCAGGCAGTGTGTTGGCCCATGTACATTATAATATGCAATAAATAGGCATTATTTATAAATGCATAGTAAATAGAGTTATTTATTAATATGTATAAATTATAACGCACATATATCACAGAATAATGAAACCGGACACCGAATCATGTACATTTTAGCAATATCATTCACAATATTAATTATTCATTAAACTTTTAGATGATTAACGATTATTTATTAAAATATACAAATATAAATAAATTAACAGAATTGACATTCGTGTTTTAAATTTAGTTCAAATTATAATATTACCTACCATGTATAAAAGCAATGGTATAGCACGTTCACACTTCATATTACATTATTACAAGGTAAAAAGTTAGGAAAATGAAGTGTAAACGTACTATATGAAAGGGTCTGTATTTCATAAAATAAACTAACAATATAGTTTTAACATGATAACATCTAGTTCTACACTTTATATTCAGTATTTTATTTATATTGTCCTATCTTCGTCAATACTAGTTTTATTTTCACTGTATTTCTTCCATCACAGTTATAATCATCACTTCCTATTATCTTGAAACATCTATGAAACGGCCACAAATTACTCTCTTCCGTTGGAAAGCAACGTAACGTAAAAGAATAAAAAGTGTTTAAAGCCTTCGGAAACCACAACATATAAAATATTTCCGCATCGATCCATATAAATATCTTCCGGTTCGCAGAATCGCGAGAACTAAATCGAAATGATGCAACGTCATCTTTCCGGCTAGAGTCCAGCGAACGGGAAACGGGTAAGAGTGTGAGGTTAATAACAGTCCGTTTATCAGCAGAGTGCAAGAGAACACGGACCAACTACGTTAGAGCAAGCAGCTAGCACACATGGTGCACCACGTCGTCCATTAGTTTGAGGTTAGGTCCGATTGCTAGAACAGGAGCGCAAGCCGCCATATTTACCGGCCCGGTATATTACATGCAACGTAATTTATCTTTCAACACATTTCAGAACGGACTGTTGCACAAAGTAACGATGTTTTTTTACTTTGCTACAATTTGCAATAATACAAAAACATCTAGTCCAAATTGTTGGACGAGTCTGTAAGGTGTGTAAATAAATATTTATATAACACTATTAAACCATTAATGCATGTTTATATATACTGCATTACCTCCATTATCAAGTAAAAAAATATACTAAAATCCGGTTGCACCATATTTATTATCATTAATAAATGTGCTTACACATTTGGGGAATTTTGAACACATTCCAATATTGTACAGTTTACATATATTATACAACAATTATAATAATTCAACTAATGTTTAAGCATCCTTTTTATACTCCTGAACTTTTTTCATAAAATATTTCTCACAAATTGCATAGATTTTTTAGATTCATTGTGGCACTAATCTTAAATGAAATGACACACATTTAAAAAAATATATATTGAACCCACCGCAGAATACATATTTCAACTGAAACATTTTTCATAAACCAAATGATCCTTTAAATAATAATTTAAAGTATAACTACATACACCACTATAAAATCGCATTACACCCGTAGTCAATTCATTCCTCTGCTGGTAACATTCATTAGCATTTAATTATCAAGTGAAGCAAACGTTAATATTACTAACACGCTCATTTCACTGAATGGCCATTTCGTTGTAAAGACTTCTCATCGTTCCTTCCGTTCTACTTTGGTGAAAATTTCATATTTAATTAACACATGTAACACTGAAAGTAAATGTTTGCAGTCGGCTCAGTGCGTGTAAGTAACGTTCTATGTTCGTGCCATGTACATTTGCATAGCCGTGTCAGTGTAAAAGGAACATCCACGCACAACCATTCCATACTTCTCTCAACAAAGCACACCTACTTACCTTACCCTGCTCCTACACCTAAGCTTCAGTCTACAGACACTCGGAGAGAAAGAGATGGACACTGCATTGTGCAGTGGGCACACGAGAAAGAGAGAAAATATACAACATACAGTCGAGCAGCAACTTACGAACGATCAATTACACAAATTAGGTTATATTCAGTACAGAACCGCCTTCAACTGTGTATTCAACGAGAACTAACTTAAACTTTGACTATTTACAGCGGGCATTAGTCACAAACGTACCAGAAACGGGCGCACAGAATGTGATTTGTTTTATTCAACCCGAAACGGACCGGAGTTATTAGCATTCACTATTCAGTGTCAGACAACTTGTTTCGAATCACTTGTCTATGTCAAATTACATTGTATCTCATTCTAATTACCCTTGAATTCCCAGATTAAAATAAAATAAAATAAAACTTCAGAGTGTCTGAAACATAAGTTACCCGACGCAGAATCTACAGATCATATGTATCATTTACTGTAGTAAGGCATAGACTTTACCAATCTAACAATAATTAGCTGATAATATAACTAATGTTATATCATTAGATAATAATGGTTAGTGTTATAATTTCAATTAATTACTCTATTAAAATGGAACATTTGTTATAAAGAAATATATATCATTTATCATAAGGGTGTAACTATAATTTCATATCTGTCTGTAGGTTGAAATTATAGCATCTTAGTCCATAACTCAGCTAAATCTCATATAAGAAATATCTATATCATCTTTTGTCAGTATCCGACTAGAGCTAAAATATATAACACTGTTCCATAAAAAGCTGAAGAAATACGAAGAAATATCGCATGGAGGACATCTGAAAAATCCGTATCTATCTCCGATTGAAATTACACCAATACGTTATAGTAATAAAAATCGTAAATGTCCTTTGTACATCCGGCCATTCCCACAACCATGCGAGGAAGAACAAGAAGAAATCTTTATAACTTACCCACGCGCAGGGATGTCCAATATGCGATCCCACCAAATGACACCACTCGACAGAAACATGGCGCATAAAATAATATTTATTGTCAGGCGAGAACATACACCATATTTGAAATGCAGAGGAAAAAGAATTTTTTATCAAATCTATAGGTGTATACATAGTGTGTGCGTGCGCAGAAATATTATAGTTTTAGATGTATTATTATTTATTCTGTGCTCAATAAAGTACGATATTTGAATTTGACAATTATGCACTTTTTATTGCTAATAAATAATTCATCCTTTTATAATTTACACGCCTGTATTTTATGTATCAATAACTAGTATCTGACAAAAAATTCCATCATTCCTAATAAATCATAAAATAGCAAGCACGGTTAAAAAAACACCTGAAGTATGTATGTACAATTTTATTAAATAAAGTTCCAATATCTATGAAAACGTAATCATCTTTGCTGATGTTGGTCAGTCTAAATTTCTTTTTTTAAATTACCTTAGAGCTTGAATTAATTCATCAACTTCCTTTCATATACATGTAATCTGAAGTTTGTAAAATGCACTGAGATTATATTAGAGGCAAGGCAGGCAATTTCGTTTCAATTTTTATGTTACTTCCATAGTAATATTGGTTTATACCAGCCCATACAGTTCTATTAAATAGTGTATACGTCTATAATTAAATTATAATTTGTTGAGATATGGTGTAGGATTGAGTATTTTATGTGAAATAATCAGAGTATAATCCCAATTAAACCTTGTATTGTTCACAAAGAAAAAACTAATATAATATGATACTTTTTGAAAAATACGTGACAACCAACTGCAACACTGCAGCGGATACACAATCAGAGTTGGTGCATGTGTTAGCGCGTAATATTTTCATCACCAGCAGTATTGCCAATATTATCAAATAATAAAATTTTTCATTATAAACAACATAATTATTAATTCTAAATAGTTTATATTACAAATACTTGTTTCACAGAGATGAAACAATATTTGCTAATTGAATTTCGATGAAAGGTGTTAAAGTTGTTGTTGTAAACAAATATTGTTAACTATCGCAGAATATTGAAATCGATTAACGAAAGTATTTCCTACATGTATATGCGTTGCGTACACTGATTGCATGCACGTAATTGCACCAAAAATCAAGCATTTAACACGGTACGAAATTCCCATCAAGTGAAGTGGCAGTGACTATAATTAGCGACAATACATTACACGGTGTCTACACGTGAATGACATGTCACGGCAACTCGCGCGCTCGTCCCACGCACGACAAGCATCTGTTGTCTGTATGCATCACACATGTCGACCCGACATACAGCGGAATGCCCGATACACTACCACCTCTATACCCATCACCGTCATACCGCCAATCTGACTCGTCACACACATATATAAACCTATGTTCCTACATATACAAGCCACACACACACACACAAGCTGTCTAGCGAAGGTGCTAAATTAACTGACATTCCACACGAAAATTCCATACTGTTAATATAAACCATGGATGTATGATACGAGCGCGCGTGCAAAGAGATAAATTAGTTGACGTGCAGGGATTTCAATAATACTATTAACCCTTGAGTTACACGTGCGTAATATTAAGGATACACCACAGGTATGTACTCCAGATAGGTAACTAGCATTCTTATTAGAAAAAAGTGTTGCCAACCTTAAAATAAATAGGTTCGTTAGACATCGGTTTATTTTCCGTAAAGGGTTTAACCAGAAAACAATATATTTAAATGTATTTCATATTTGAATGCTTAAAACTAGACTAAATATACGATAATATAAATTAGGATTTAAATATTTCCAGAGTAACATACCTACTGGACCATTTTATTCACTCTGTGCACACATATATTGACATACATATAACTATCTAGTTTCAAATACAGTAATCTCTCCATTTGAGCGAATAATTGGTTTTACGAAAACGGCGCGCAAATGAAAACCACGCAAATGAAGTCATGTGTTTAATCTTTAAAAATTTTAAATTTATGCATCTGGTGTCTAGTTGATTATTTAAAATTTTAAAAATTTTCAACCGTTTAAAGTGAATTCGCATAAATAAAGATGACGAAATAGAGAAATTAAGGTGTAATGTATACTACCCGCGGTACTTTATTGTATATTGGGTTGCTGACTACCACACAATCACATTAAATATGATTACAATTAATTACAAATATTTTTTCAAATCTACATAATACATTCTCAATAGTTAATTTCAGATTTTTTATGTACATTACATTAATATACAATGGATCTCTACACATTAAATTATACAGTATTTTACACAGCCATTCTTGTACATCCTATTGGTTATATTTATTTTAGGCAGTTGATTATGCATTTTCTGTTTTGTACATCCCCCGATGCAATGACCGAGGACTATTATTCGCGAACATCGATTCCAGCCACAATAATACTATAGCCTCTACTCTCAATGAATTTGCAACTCTGTTTATTTGTTTCATGTTGTAATTAATATGGGCAAATGTGAATAATTAATTTGTTTTATATTATAACATGAAGCTCAATTTAGTACAAAGATTGGTAGTTCTAGCTATAGAAAAGTAGATTTTTTTACCTTTTTCCCTAACAGAGAGTCGAGACGAGACGCTGTAGGTACAATATAATAATATATAATTATATCGTCATCACTGGCATAGCAGATTCGCCTGGCGGCGAACAAAACGTGGTAAGAAGAAAAGTAAAACGGAGTGAAGAAGTAAAGGAAAAAGAAACTCCGAGAAAGTAACTTCTTCAAGAAATTCCCTAAATTAAAGTTCCTTGAAATTATACGTCTGTGCTGAAAATCGCGCACTCGATAATGTTACCCTCACAATATTCTTACTCCGACGCAAATAGCCGAAAGTTTGAGAAAGTTTCACGAAAAAGGTTACGAAAAAAAGTACGTACACTCAAGAGAAGAGGATAATGTAAAAAGTAAGTATGTGCTTATTGCGACGAGTTCTGGCCTGTTACAACAGTGCCCAAGCATCATGTAGCCTGAATTAACAAGTTTTTGTTCCATCCTTATGCTCTCCGTGCAGTTTTCAACAATCATTCCCTGTAAAGTCAGGCAGCCAGCCAGCCAGCCAGCCAACCAGCTAGTCAGCTAGCTAGCTGCTTGCTGCTACACAACCAAGCTCACTGGCTGCTTCCGGTAATGAGTATCGCCCGCCAACTTAAACTTAATGTTTGTCTTTATAAAAGCAGAACAGTCGAGCCACTGTGTAGAGAGCCGAGACCTGCAGCTTAAAGCACCGTCACATGCAGACTGCAACGTTGGACTTCTTAATTTCAATTTTAGAATTACTAATTTTCATTTTATACTTAAGAAAGTGCTTCCATGAATAGTTCAAGTGCAGTTTCAAACATGTTAAATATTATCTTACTCTACAGTGACGACAAGATATTTCAACGGAATAGAAATCTACTAGTAAAAGTATATAGTACTATTTAAACATGTCGGGTGTGACAATACAGAAATCTATTAATATACAATATTTCTGTTATTTAACAATTCCTAGCTATACAGTTATACAATATAACATATAATAGTAAAAGAAATATATCATATCTCTAATTTGCAGCATATTCACGAAAATTACACAGTAATGATCCGTTTTGAAAATCATATATTACAATTTCTAGTCACGTTAAACCAAACAGAATGAGGAGAATTTGTCATAATTGGAAATTGCTTCATTATACATATATGCAATTCCATCCGGTGCAGTCATTTTAATAAAATTCTCTGCAATATAACTCAAATTTGCGTACAGATTAGTGACATTCATAGTCCCTATTTTAATCAACATACGGCAGCAGCATCGTTAACTAGAATAAATTCAACATTATGTCCAAATGGTCATAATACTCAACGAACAGTAGCTAACGGCCTAGTGAATGTTGTAAAACCGGGTTTCGCAGACGTTTCGTTAAAATATCACCGTTAATAAAAACGGTCGTGCGAAATTATTTTTCGTCTAGAATTCCCATTACAACGGACGAAAACAAAAATGAACTAGTCGAGACCGACAGCGGGTGGTCAGAGGGGGGGGGGAAGTTGTATAATAGCATGTATGAAAGAGGACGTGGTGCGAGTGACGACGGGTGCTCGAGTTTGCTGACTCATTACACATGAGTAGCACCTCCCACTGCGTACAATTCTAAAAAACCACCATGATGCAAAATTCCCAAATGTTATAATTCTCATGGTAATAAACATCACTTGGAAGGTAATTATCCAGAGCACATGGAAGAATCATGATTTTTACATTAACGTTTCTCGTATCAATAATATACTCGTACATTCAACAGATATTAGTGAATATTATCTGAATATCAACAGATCATCGTGTGTTACCGGGGAAAATATTTATTTCCCGAGAAAAATATTCATCACTGAGGAAGCAACACGCAACACACGCAAGTTGTTCGGGTCGTAGAAAAAAGTTTCAGTTCTATATTTTCACATGAAACAACATTTATGTACTGTACTGATGTAAATGCTTTTAACTTTAAATATAAATAACAAACTCAAATCATCACATTAAAATTTAATATTTAAATTGTACATTCAGTTTATGAATTTATTCCATAAAATATTTACATAACCTAAAATAATATTTACTCGTAGTATTGTAGGTACATTTGCTACAGGATTGTTCATAATTTTAGCACTTTATTGAAGAAGTTATTTTCAGTAAAATATCATGGAAACTTGTGAATTTGCTAAGCCACTAATAAAACTTATATATCTTGTAGGCACGTAACAATTTTACTTAAAAATAATATATTATTATTCTTTGATTGTCAATGGCGAGTTATCATACGTGCAAAAAAAGGCAACTGCCGACCTTTTATAAACTCTTTTATAAATTTGGCGCCCCCAAACCTATGAGATCCCCAAATTCAAATTTGTTTCATGAAACTATAACGCACCACAGTTGATCGTATAAGTAGATTGACATATTGTGAATACGTATTGAATTAGATACAATGTGATTAATATGAACCACCCCCATCTGCCACGTGTCGGCTGGTAAACTGAGGAGAATTCTATGCAACGGGACGTACGTAACACAACGTTAGCACTAAATCACTGAGCACAATTAGTCCCTACGTCACTTCCAGGCATCATATACACAGCCAGGAGCAGAGTTTGACCACTGCGAACTCGGTCGTTCAACAAGAACACAAAAAAATAAATGTTCGTACTTTTCAGCAGAAAGAACAGCCGGAGCGCTGCAAATTAATAGCCGCAGATATATGGGAATAATTTTTCATAAAGCACAATGAAATGGCTCAACTAACTGACGTTTAGTAAAAGTTATAGCACAGGATTAAATTAAAAAGCACGGGTTTATAATTTAAAAAACTTGGCAATGCGACCGCACAACAGAATTACTTCATTACATGTTTATTGAAATGCTTCAACTACTACTAATAGTTTATTGCATGGATGAAATAGTGTCTTTGTTGAATAATAAATAATATTCTCTAATAATAGATGTACAATCTCTTGTTTATTCTCGCTAATTCATACTTCCTCTAAGATACTATAAAGCAACAGATAAATTACAAATTCTGCTGGTAGTTATAAGTTGTTCCCTACTGCATCAGAAAGGCACCGACAGAATTTATGAAAGATATGAAGGAAATATATAACATGTAGCGTACATCTGAACATTTTATTACTTGTGGTAAACATGGTACGGACATGCAATGTGCTCTGTTAATTTTAACCTGGCATTATTCTACGCCATGTTCATACCAGTATTAGTTGCCCCCTTAGGGTCAATGAAACATCAAATACACTGCAAAACAAAACCCGAACATTACGAGTAAGTACACCGTATGTTAATCTGTTAAACTTAATTTAAATTTCCATGTGGGTGGAAATTAAAAAGCGCAGGTATGCACTCGCTACGTTAGTGTAGTGGCTCCGCCGGTCGAGAACAACTACAAGAAAATAAATTACTTTTTTCACAACAGGACCAAATAAACATTGCCCTTGTACAACCTAACGTTCAAAAGCTACTATTTGAAAAATATTATAGTTTGTTTTGCTTTCACACGACTGTTACAGAGGTGAAAAGAAGAAAAAGAGGTTGCTCTAAACGTTCTTACAGTTTTAGATTCTTTTGTGTCGGCAACAGCCACAGCAAAATAATTAAGGAAACCATCGATGTATCGTTACTGACTGAAACATTATATATACATACAGGAAAACAGTAGTTGCGAGAAAATATTCACAATTAAAAAAAGCTACTTTTTGTTTTATTATTTATTATTGTGCATCTTTTGAAATTAATTTGTCAGAAGGGACAGTTTTGAAGACATCGTAAAAATGTGTTATTTTTTCGATGATGTTTTAAATCGTTGCCAGGACGAAGATTATTGAATGGTAGTACATAGAACGAATTAAGCAGCGAAATACAACTTTTATATAAACTGAAAAAGAAATATAAAAGAATTTCCTGAAAGAGGATTCTCTGTAATGATGTAAGTAGCGACTCCACAAAACATTCTGTAAATGAATATGGAAAACACAAAGGAACTTCTGTCATAATATGTTAAAAACATGTAAAATTAGTTTCAGTTTAAGTAATTTCTGGAGTCTTTTATTTTTACTTGCTTAATAATATATAAAAAAACGTAGTCATCATAACAGAATTTTGAGATTTCAATAAAAAATATCTACCTTGTTTAAAATGACAGAATGCCACTGAGAAAAAAAGGAACAACGGTATAAAAATAATTCTGTAACAAAAACAGGAAGAGAAGAACATCCGCAGTTCATTTCACTTCAGGTGGTCTTCAGTTAATTACGTAGAGATAAAGTTCGCAAAATAACAAAACGCACACAAATTTAGCCCCAGAGAATTAAAAATATGAATGCCTAAAATTTAGGATGATATTAAACATCTAGGTCAACGATGTTAAAAAGCTACTGTCTTAATCAAGAAATACATAAATCTTATTTTCAAATTTAATTTCCTTTGATGTCAGAAAAAATTAATCAAGAAAATATTTCTGTTTTCCTTAAAGTTCAGTTAAATTATGATGAGATTCGTAGTTAAATTAACAACAACAGTATGTAATTAGATTATATGTTAACCCCCGGAAATTTAATAATTATTTTATAAATAGTGTTTCTTTAAATTATTTTCATACTCCTTATATAGAAAGCGCTGCAGTATTTCACGCAATGAGTGTATAATCTCAGATTTAGAAAAACTATACTAAATTTTGATATAATCAATTTATATTAATATATAGTGATTCATAATGATAAGTGGTAGATTCTACACATAAAAATTATGAGAAATGTTCTGATGAACGTGTGTCCACAAATAAAAACTAAAAAAAATGCAGGCTGTTAAAGATATCGGAAATCAACTTATTCAGTTGAAGTAAACTTCAATCCTTTAACTATATTATACAGGTGCAGAATAAATAAAATTTAACAGTGTTTTGGGAAATATCATTTTAAGTAAAAAATGTTATATGAACATAGGTCCTATTCCAGTGGTCAAATTGGCGGCTCGCGGGCCGCATCCGGCCCCGAAACAATTTTACATGGCCCGCGAGTACATTTAGTTTTAGAGACATAGAGATATGGATTGAGCTTATGTGCGTATTGTTCATATATGTTTTGATAAAAATGTAGTAAGTGATTGGGCATCTAAATAAAATAGAAATGAAAATTTAACCGAAAGAAAGAATCTCAATTTTAGCTAGGGAGAGAAGAAGAAAAATATTAATTTAAGAAATAAAAGGTAATATGGAGAAAAACAATGTAGAAAATATAATTGAACGTTATTTAAATATATTTTAGATTAAACCATGTTCGAGGCAAATTAAATTTTAAAAGTAAAATTTCCAAACATATAAACTTACAAGCAACACGCGTAATACCAGGTTATAAAGGGGTGACATTCATGCACTAGGGGTAAGTACGGTGCAATGTATGTATGTGTGATGTGTGTATATATACATAGACTCATTTTGTTTAAAAAAAAATTCCAGCCCGTCACCTGCTTTTAGATCGTGAATTCGGCCCGTATGCAATTTGATTTTGAGACCACTGTCCTATTCAATTTAATTATGTAAATACACGAGATTAAAATTTAATTTTGTGTTCTAGTAGATTTATATGCTTCACAGAAATTTACCACTAAAAATTCGTTGAAACTGAGATACAAACTTGGTTCAAGAAGACAAGTTGTACATTTATGAACAGATGTTGTAATTATTTCGTTTTCTGAAAAATTTGCATGGTTTACTAGATATGATCAAACGTTTGATTTTACCAATAAATATTATCTCCCATAATATATTTTTAAAATTTATGCAAGTACTGCTGAATCACCTGTAGAATTGTTATAGAAATGGAGCTTATTTCAATTGAATATATACATATCTTTCACAGTATGTAACTTTTTTATTTTTGATTCGCGGACATAAGTTTATATGAACTTTTCCCATTATTTTTATGTATAGAAGCTACCATTTTAGTTCGGTACACTTATTATGAATGATTCTGTATAAAATATATCTTTTACGTTCTTTTTTTATTTCATTTTCCTCTTTTTTTCTTCCATATTTTACTAAACTTACTAAAAATTAATAAGTTCAGATACGCAATGAAAATACCTGGAAGACTAGACGTACATAATAAATTACAATTTTTACGTGTAATTCAGACATTTTTCCATGCTGCTTTCTTGCAATTTTTAAATACGAGCAGGTAGGCTGGATGTTTATTAATATCTTCAAGAACAACATAAATATAAACAAATTTCTATGTTGTGTAAGATAATCAAGGGAAATGATTTAATAAATTATGATTTTCATTTTTTTCTCCCTTTCAGTATGAATAGTAAGAACAGGTGCGGCAAAAAATATGTAGCTTTTGTCATAATAGATCACTGATCAATACGAGTTTATTATAACCGGAAAAATATCTTTAATAAATTCATTATAGAGAGTCCGTCTTCTGTAGATAACATTTAAAACATGACTAACTTCAGTTTCAGTGTATATTATTTAAAATTACATTATTTACTTATCAAATGCTCAACACACAAGATTTTACGTATAGTCAGATCCCTGCATCATTTTACATAGTATAATATCAATTTTTAATGAATATTTTTATTCCATATCTCTGACAACCATTTACTAGGACGTACCGAACCAAAAATCAGTTGATCTTAAATCAGCTCAGATAATGTAGGTTATTATAAAAACATAAGTATTATAACAAAACTTAGATCTACTAGAACTTTTCGCTACGCAAATATTATGTATGTGCAAATATTTAGTGAGAGACAGCTTACCTTGATGCCTCACTGCTGTGTATCCCCCACTAATACAGCACTGCACAAATTCTTCTTTCAACATTGTGTAAATACTAAATACACATGCACCAGCACACAACTTAAACACTGACCAACAACATAGTTATCCCTTGTTAAACCATGTACTCAACAACGTAGGTATTCCATGGTAAACCGTGTGCAAAGATACATGAACCATGTACTACACTAGCTAATAGCAAGTTGGATGAACAACTATTTGATAACTAACTTACACACAACGAATATTACGAATTCAACTGTACTTTTCTTCGTCAGCTAAATAAACCTGATATGTATTCCAATTTATATAAACAGCTTTTACAAGAGATACACGATAGATACTACTGAATATAATAAACTCAGATAGCATAAACGTAACACATTATTTATATTATTTAACATATTATGTGAATTGAAATATATACTTATTTTGTTGAATATTTAATACTTATTCGCGTCTGTAGTATCAATTTAATAAACATTAAACTTAATCTGATTTAGACAAGCACTGGATACAAATACAATACGTATTATTATATTTAAAAGTAAAAATACTTAAAACATACATGTATGTTCATTCTAAAAGCATAAATAGAAGAATATTTAAAATATTAAATGTTACCAAAACATACATATACAACAAAATATTTATCTCATCTAATTGAACTAACACTAATTCTGGTTCTCGCGCCAAACGCTGCATCATAAAATATAATTATACAATAATACAAGTAACTATTAATAATATTATTACGTACATAATTCAAATAGCAAATATAATTCATGCTAACGTACACCAGAATAGTCTGGTATTAAATATGCATCTCATATACTCATATAATGAAATTCAGTTGCAGCATCGCTTTCTTACACCTTACTATGCAGGCAGTAACCGGTTAAAACACAGATTACATAACTCCAGTGACCATAACAATAAATTTCAAGTCACTGGTTAATTTAGAAATCACGTATACCGGTAAAAACTAAAACCAACGAAACTGTATGTTATTTCCCAGTGGAGAACTTTAATCACACTAAATTCTATAATTAAAGATTTCATTCGTCCATAGTGAACTTACTATACGTAAAATACAATCGTTAATATTATATATTAACCGTCATGAAAATTAGAATGTGAAATATGAAAGACGATAAATATAACTTCGTAATACATGTATGGAAATGTTTTCGAAACTGACAGAGCCATCTGCTAGCGTCGGGTTGAACTAAAATGAAATTTCAGTAGCGGAATATGAACGTATTTGTAATCAGATTTAGAAAATTAACTGTACGTGACTTTTGATAGTTTTGTTCAAAAACCTACTTCTATATTAGGTACAGATTCTAATTCTTACTACAACAAATTAATATACATACCTGGAAATACAATTCCAAAATCATAACACTGATCTATTTATTATACATACAGGATAATTGTTCACTATTTGGAATAGTGAACAGTAAACTTACCTACGTATGTATTCTGATTCTCCATTGCACTTACTAAATGCTGTAATCTATGTAATTAATTTTTATTTATTAATGTGTGTTACAGGAACATTGTACTTGCCCGATGACAATAAAATATAAGGAATGACATGAAATGTTCCTGTGGAAACATAAATCTAAAATTTTGCGTTATATTCAATATTTTATTTCAAATATACACAAAAAATTGTTAATTGAAATATATAAACAATAACTAATCGAATAGTTTCCCAAAATAATATTGATTCCAAGAAATATTTAAGCATATCTTGAAAATCAACATACTGTTTTTGCATTTAATTTTACTGAAATTCTACACCAAATTGTATGAATTTTGCTATCTCTGCTTTATAAAAATGAATTTCTATTGCTATACCAATAATGCTGATCTATCTAAATAATGCGCTTGTCTATCTATTAGGGATTTCATCAGATATGATTGATTGCAATGAACTGAATTTTATACCTTAATTCTGTTAATAAAGGACTTTGTGAAGTTTAAACTGAATAATTATTTTTATGACCAACAATTGCTAGTCTGCTTTAACGTATGTACATTTCCATAAAGAAAAGATAAATTAAATTCATACACTTAAGAAAGCAAAAACAAATTATGTCTCTTCTCATATACATACATATCTGTATAAAGAAAAATACTTGAAAAGGAATGATACGAGTGGGTACTAAATAAAAAAACCTCTTTCTAACAGATAATACTTGTTATTAATATAATACATTTGAAATATAATATTGTTTTTCATTTTCTAGATTAAGATGGAAATATATTACACAGGCAGATAGTTTAAGTACTTATGTGCGGAAAATTAACAAAGTCGTGACTATATTCATAGCGAGAACATAAATTAAACAAAAAAACATTAATTAATATAGAACTATACAAAATACACATTAATTGGATAGCTGCACCAATAAATCTGATTAAACATAACACCTATAATTCACAAGTTCGACAGCATTCAAAGTTGAATAACACAAAATACAAAAGATACCTTATATGCGTCTTGTGAATGCTCAAATGCAGTCGTTATTATATATGTTGAGCACTGCTTTCATATTTTACTTACATATTTTTCGTAAGCCAACATTTTTCTTTTTCATTCTGAAATAAATTAATTAACAATGTTTATTACTTAAGTTAATGTTGCTAAGTACAGCATATGACTTATACATTTATAAATCCAACATATACAATACCTTAACTCTTTCAAACATACTCTTTTTACAGATAGGTATAATTGAATGTTTATGCTTAGAAAATGTATAAATTATTATACATTGATAATATAAATTCAGTTCTGTATTTGTGCTTACATGCATGTATATTTATAAATTGCTTTAATATCATTCTCATTCTCCTTTAATCATTTCAGTTCCATACGAGTTCTTACTATAACAACAAAGTCATACATAATTCCATAACGAATTCTCTCGTCAAGGAATCAATATATTTTTGTAACAAATATAACAGTTAGAACGTACATATATAT
>JAGJTL010000108.1:701328-727605 GCA_022063505.1 Calosoma granatense | reverse complement strand
ATATTAATTAATATGTAGTTTTCAACACTTTCGTTCAAATTTTAAATTTTCGCATATACGTGACAGATTCGGGATTGATTGTACTGTTAAATACAATGTACTAATCTATTAAATTTCTGGTCAACAACTCAACAGGCAACAATAGAATAGACATGAAGAACACGGGGTGGGACTGGTCCACCAGCGCGTCGTCAGAAGACGTGGGAAGGACATGAGGTGTGCCGCGTGGACGGAACTTTGTAGGTACGCATTATTCAGTCTATTGATTACATAACATACTGATTACTGTTGTAGTAACATTGTTGGTCATCTACCACTGTTATATCTCAACAACTGAACGCTAAATAATACGTACAAACGATATTTTACGCGGCAAGTACACGTATTATATCCGATAACCAATCATCGTGAAGACACCTGATGCCCTATCCCAAACTACTATCTCTTTCAGGATAGTCCAAGTGAATTTGTAAACATGCGGTTCTAAATAGGTTATGTATGTAGGTATACATGCTAGGTTATATGTGCCCCTAACTATGATATCGATACAGGTTTCATTTTGATTTGCAAGTCTAGATTACAACACTGTGTGCATAGTAACTCTTTAATAATACAGTGTGTGTGTGTGGGTATATGAGGAGTAAACATGTTTATCTCATAGAGTTTTAAGTAAAAGAACCGTTAACCCGCGTTAAGTCCGTTTGTTATTAATACTACAGTGGATTAAGAAGTGGATGATGGATCTAGTCCATATAGGTTAGTCGCGTCCTACTAATTGTAACCGAAAATAAGGAATGTGCACAGCTTTGCATTGACACGTTGACAATTTAATAAAATACACGTCGTTCTATGTAGACCTAGACTGTAAAAACATGTAATGAATGAGAATATCATACCACGTCAAATCTCTGTCACACTCCTGCTTGAAACATAATATGCAATTACCGTATTAGTGGGATGTTTCAGTGGGCGAGTAATGTTTTACAGAATAGGTCTAGTGGTCCAAGTGATACGCGCCAGGCAATCTTACTAGATAACAATTGTGTTAAAATGTTTGTTTGTGTGTGTGCGTATATACAATAATTGCACCTTCAGTCCAGGCATGGCCATGTGTAGATCTCACTTGTGCGGATATATCATACCAACTAAAATAGTGAATGGTAATTGATGAATGGAACAACGAACAATGAACACGCCAGCGTGTCGCGCACATATACAGTGAGATCTCGACCATGGCCTTCTCTAATTTGAATAAAACTTCACCTATCGCGATCCATTCATCATTGATTTAAAGCTAACGAATTATAAATAACGAGCTGCGCCACCCGTAACGGAAGCATGGTGCGGACCATGGTGACGCTAGAGCTGGACCTGGAAGGGTTGCGGCTGTGCGTTGTTCACTAGGAAAGGATTGGTGTTTTGTGCGTTACTCTGACGTGTAGCGATGGCCGCCCATTCTGCATCGAACGGATCTGCTTGCGTAGGCAGTCGACCGAAACTCTCTGCAGAGCCGAGGGACATAGTGCGCGAGTGTGGGCCCATCATGGCGGGACGTCGCGGGGAACTGCCGTTCTCTGTGTCTCGTGCTGGTGTAGTGGAATTTACTATCTGTCCGAGCCACTGGTCAGGCTTGGGTAGAGCTACGGTGCCAATGGACGATGAATCCAAGCTGGGATTTGGTGAACGACTGGACAGAGGCGTTGCGGTCTGACTGTTGAAGTTCATACTGATCGGTGTAACGACCGAGGATGGACGAGATAGTGTTGCGCTTATATTAGGACTAAATCCTGCGCTACTATTGGTCGTGTTGATGGTCAATGACACATTGTTCTGGTTCACGGACGTCTGACTATTGAAATTGAAATCATCTGAACCGCTGTGCGTGAGTTGACTCAGACCCTGAGACAACTGTTGACACAGGGCGGTCACCGAGTCACCTGGTGAAATCTCCGGAATAGGTGACACTGGTTTACCATTATTAGCACCCGCAGGACCGCGGAACGCTCGCAATCGTTCAGCATTGCTCGGTAATTCGTTGATACGCAGAGACATTTGACGTTTGAACGGTGAGTTATTGCCCAACTGGCTCAAGCCACGGAAACTACCCTGCCTTTCCAGCATATGTGGTGTTGCGTGTGGACGTTCAATAGCGAATGGATTGACTGGTTGTGGTTTCGCTGGCACATCTACTGCTTTTTCTATTCTCTCCGTTATACTCTGTTGGCGGAACGAACCTGTGCGTGTGAATGTGTTGTTTGTTTGGTCGAATGTCATCGTAACACCGCATTCCTTGTCGCGACGTTGTTTCCGTTCCAAACAAGCAGCAAAAGCACAGCCCACGGCATGAGATAATCGTTCTCCGGATTCTCGAAGCGCTAAAAATCCATGGCACATCCATCGACGTGTGGTGCCATCTCGACAGATATAACTGAAACCACGCTCGTGATTACGGTCTGGAGCGCAGAATGAGACTTTTTCTATTGTTTGATCGACGATGAGACCTTTAGTTTCGTCTTCCACTACTCTTAAACCATCGCCGCTAACGTGGAGCACTGCTCGAATTGGTCTTCTTCTGGAAGCCTAAAAAGTGAAACATATTTTCAAAACTTCTGAATGTAAAATTTCTTATTTAAAATAGATAGAATTATGTATATGCAGTGGTTATTTATCACGTAATAGATTAAAGTTTAAAATTCACCTGGGTTCTGAATTATTCCAGAATATTCTTGAATAAACTATGTAACAGTTTATGCAGGTATTCAGCCTTGTTATTATTAAAATACATATTTTCATACAAACCACATAGTTCATACTAACACACCTAGCAAATACTCCACCCGACTTGTTTATACAAGCGTCATACACAATGAATTTATTAACTTGTTTATAAAGAATCTTTGTTTATATCTAAATATAACATGAGAATTTATTATAAAAGATACCCAACTCGATGAAAAGTTCTGTATAATGGGTTAAATAAAGAACAGGAATTAATAAAGAAAAGTTAGCATTTTAATTCTTTAAGGAAAGCAAAAAACTTTGAAACTTTTAACAAGGGAATACCGAGTTAATGTCAGAAGTACAGAATATTATTTATTTCAGTTGACTGGGAAGACACAATGATATAAGATACAAAGGACACTAACCCGTAAGACCTTGAGCGCTTCTTCGCACACCTGCATACCCCTAGACTCGAACACTTCTACACATCCTAGATACTTAACGGCGAATGTGCAGGTGCTGCTGCGAACAGCCGATTCATCCGCTTGCCACTGGTGCGGCTTCGAACTTTCGGGAACGCGTTCCTTGCGTTTCCTGAAGGAATCCCTAAAGGATCGTCGTAATCTGTCCATTTTACGCGGTGAACGTAAACTCCGTCTCTATAATCAAACAAATAAGAAATTTGTATATTTTTCAATTTGTATAACTTGATTTACAACTACATGTAACCAAGTCCAGTGGCAAATTAGTTTTAACTAGTTAAATCTATGTTTAAACATTGCTTATTTGAATTCACTTTCTACTAGCTTGCATAAGAAAGGAAAAATTATTTCTACATAGGTTTACAAAACCGCGATGACAATCTAAAATAAACAGTATTTGTAATTCGCAGAAAATAAAAATAAGAAATTTTAATAATTCTGTAGATAATTTTTGTATATAATCACATAGACCACTTACTTATTAATCACGTTATTTAATAATTAAGATCCAATTATGCTGTAATTAATTTTTAAATAATTAAACAGAATAATAATTAAGTAATAAAATAAAACATTCATGTTGTTATCAAAAATTTAATTAACTTACACAAAATTAGATGTGCATTTAAAAATGTTATCACAGATATTAGTAATAAACTAAATTACACTCTGATCGAATATTAGACTTGAATGAAATGAGATTTTTTATTCAACTGAAGATGCTAACCAGAAGTTTTATCTAACCGACACGTCAGAGTAATGTCAAGAAACTTAAACACACTTATCGCACCTTACATTTTATCTACAATTATAAACAAATGTATGTCTGCAGAAGCAAAGTACCGTTATAAACAAAATAATTTAAACCCACACATGATCTTGACACTTTAATATTTGGCAGATTAAACTAGGATAAATATTATAAACACAGCGGAGAAACCAGGAATTTCGCATTGCGGTAAAATAACAAAAAAAAGAATATACGTAACAAAAAGTTTAACTGAAAGGAGCAGTAATTACTTCTTAAACTTACTGTGACAAAACAACACACCCCACGCAATTGTCTGACTTAAAAAGAACTTCGGCACAAAGTTGTAATTACATTACTTTATAAGAAGGCAAAAGTAACTTTTACTCTTGTTGTAAATGCAAATAATTAATTGTAGGTTATATTATAGACTGGCATTTCTAAAACTGTGATGTACCGTGGCATTTAAATATAAATACAGTAGAAAATAGTATATTATATGAATTTGTTCCATTACATAATCAATAATTGAAGTTCTCATAAAATAATAATTTTCTGTAAGAGTGTCGTATTTACATTTATTATGTGACGCTATATATTTCAATAAGAATTATTCATACTAGATGTCTTTTTTATTTCTCTCGTTTATCCAGATTTTTCGTTACTAGGACTATCTTATTTTCCGTATAGTCCGGATAATCGAGGTTCTACTGTAGTACAAATAATATTAATAATTTAGTCCGTAAAAAGTCATTTTATTTTTTCGTGAATATCGTGCAGTTAACATATGACATAACATGCAGCTATACTGAGAATGACATACATGCTAAATGGCTAGCCCCCGCTATAGGTTATAATTACGAAAACGTTATGTTGTTCAACACAAACAAAATTACATAGCCATTACAATGTAAACGAAATACAACTCCTTAAAATTAAACATTCTTACATAATGTATGTATGTGACTAAATTTATATACATACTTAACAACTTGCAAAAATATTTTCACAAATACTTAGCAACAATTATATACCGTAAAATCAGCACAAGGTTTCGCCAGAAAATACAGCTTACTATATTACAACAACAACAATAACCAACATGAGACATAAATCCATGATTATACAATGAAGGACTCGCAATAATTATGTGAACCTCCCAAGAAAGACAATGAAAAGGGAGATTTTTCCACGCTTGTCGGGTAACTAAGGAATAATAAAAGTAAATATAACGCGCATTTAAATAAGCATTTACCTTCATTAATTCACTGAAAAACTAAAAGTGGAATGAAAAATACAGAGTACATCAATGCGTATTCACATTCATTAAACATGTGAGAAAGAAGAAACATTTTTATTTATTTAAAGCAAGTTTCATGTAATTTCAAGATTGTTATGTGAAGAATACTGGAGTAGTTAAATAAAACATTTTAAATTGAAACTATAGTATTCAAATATAAGGCCAAATTTTGTACTTCTTGAGAATACGGTTTTGATTTTTTTAGAGAAAAAATAGACGGTCTCATCATATTTTGGTTTGAAATATGAACTTACTAGACCTTCTCACACTTTGGTAAGTATTAATATTCACTAGTAATTCAGTTGATCTGCAATGCAAATGAATCCTGTTCAATTTTCCTAAAATAATACTTCATGAAAGTGAGGCCTGTTTCTACTCATAGTTACAGTACACAATTACAGTAATAATAACAGTATCAGAGGGTGATTATTTTGATGTAACATTATTTCAGTCGGTCACTCATCCTGTAAAATCGATGAAATTACATCATCAAATGACTAGCTAATGGTAACATACATACATATAATCGAGGCTACACTACATATTTCATTCAAACAATAGAAACTGTCATATACATATGTACGTTTGACGTATGTAGACATTAAAATAGAATCCATTGTCATTCAGGTGCTTTGTAAAATCACAAACTTATTTGAATATTAATAATCAAGGACATCAAAATTATTTTATCGATATATTTAAAGAGACAGATATGTAAGTAATTATATATATATATACAGAAAGTATTGTATGTTCAGCATACATACATATTTGCATTTAAAAACACACATCCTCAAAGGACGCTGTCATGGAAAATCAGCACGTGTTAATCGCATATAACCTTCATTATATTATTAGACAAACACCGTTAATTGTCTCTACATAATAATTGCAATTTAAATATGAATAAGGCAATAAACGTTAATTATACGTAGGACATAAGCAACAATTAATAACACAGGGAAACACATTATCATTGTTAAATTAATGAATTCTGTAACTGACAAGGTAACATTATTAAACTGTATCTATCAACTACAATGTTTCCAATGCAGTCTTTAATTATTGACATTCCCAGTTACATTATACTTCATAAAATTACTTTTATTGCATTTACAAGTGTCATACGTTTTTCCTCAATGTGCTATAACCACATATCTGTGTATTTAGTACTGACTTGGTTCTATAAGAAGTAATATAAAGATACTTCCTATATGCTATAAATATCGTACATGACACAAACCATATGCTACTACGATAATAAATACAATATAATATATACGCTACTTGGCTTAACTGAGTTGTTCCATATTAAAAGATTATTAAACGTATGTTGCAGTCAGGTAAATTATATTCTGCAAGATAACGTAAAAAGATAAGATTAAAATGAATATAAACAGTGGTAAGAACTTAATTTTATCATTACGTTCATTTTACCTACGTCATTACATTTACCAGTTATATGTAAAATTATTAATATTAATTAACATTATTTCCTTTATAATCTCGAATCAATTTTTATTTTCACATACCAGAATGTTAAAAATATTTGATAAGGTAATTTGATATATTTTACTGAACTTTTATTTATATAAATTTACCAAACACACCTACACGTATTTAAATCTTCAAATTCCAAAAATGTATTCACAGCAATATGAATAGAAGGCCATGATCGTGAACTTACTATCTGGCTTGAATAGAAAATCCTACATTACACTGCATTTATAGTTTCCACAACAAATATTTACAGACATTTAAAAATCCAATTCAACAATTATTTTTAAAGATACACACTAATTATTCATAATATTATAATATTATTATCACTTGGTAATGAATATACATATTTTTAATGAACACAATACTAAAAACTAAATTTAACAAAGAATTATTTCCTAAGTTAAGTTACAAATAAAACTACAACAAAAGACTAAAACTAAAAATGGCCTCAGTACACTTTATGTACTATAATTTTTTTGTTATCTTTCAGTTTTCCTTTTCTTAATGATGTTTACAGTAATACTTAAACCATCAACAAAACAGGTTTACAAGCAACTAATGTCTATGTATTTTTATATTATCAAAGTTTATACATCGACACCATTAAGAGAGAGAAAAAAACTATTTTTCCTTTCTATTGCATTCCTCATGTAAACAATAACGTAAATCAAATGGTTTTATTTATTTGTTCTGCAGAGTAAAATCAATGAATAAAACAGGAGTAAACATGATCCGTTTTGCAATCATATTCATAACGTCATCGGACCATAATAACACAGAATTGAATATTCATAAACACTGGCTTATACAGAACCATCGGTATGATGGAATAGTGATATATGGCACCAAGAGTTTTGTAATATTACTGGTTTGAAAAATTTCCATTTGTGCACTTTATCGTATTACATTTGTACGAAGAAAAATTTTCCATTACTTGCTAGTGAGAAGAAAATAAAAAATCATTGTTATTTTTAATAATATTCCAAACAAATATCGGTATTATTCTGACCACATTTACCTCTAAGAAAGAAATTTTGTCATTCAGAACAAATTGAATTTATTTTATAAATAATTCTGTATTTATATCTATCGATAAACAGTTTCACATACATTATTATTACAAATCTAATTATATACCATTTTATATAATTATCTCCATAATAAAAGACTTTTAATGCCAAAACAACTTAGCAAAAACATCGTGTAGGTAAACTAAACTAGTATAATTTACCTCCGTTTGTTTTTTTAACTGTGTTATTGAATAAAGAAACAAAGAGATAAAATGTATGTTCTCCAAGAATAATACTCGGCAACATTTATACTATAAATTTTGTCAATTTCGGACTGTAACAACACAGCCATATATTTCCGCGAGAAGTGTGTTTTCGCTGTTACATAAATCAACATTACCGGGAAAGCATTTCAGACGCATGACTGATGATATTTCATCCTTCCCTAACTTTTAAATTCATCCCTTAAGCTTCACGGCAGGGTAAATCGACATAACTTTCTATAGCGGACCACATGTAATTTATTTAAGTGCCTAACAGCGTTAGCAATAATTACTACTGACCACTAAATATACAGAGATGGATTAACACAAATTTAGGTTTGTAATTTTCAAATTAGTAACAGAAAATAGTCATAATTCACATGTCACTTAAGGTGGCATTGGTTTTAGTATTTTTAAACAATATAAAACGAAGGAATCTCTAACAGATTTCCACAAATATCCTTCTAAATTCAGCACTGAATAATCCTCAAGCATCTGTGTTACAACTGTTCCTGTATACATCATTTATTCATGGGAATAAACCCTGTGTTAATTCGGATTTTACCTAAATGCTAGTCCTACGTATATTATTCAGTTTGTTATACCTATTGTATCAGTTCTGATTATATTAAGGCCAAGCAGTAACATATGTACATTTATTTACATCTGAAAATGGATAAGATATTAAAAATTCATGTTAGAAAGCTTGTTATATTGGAACAGTGGCAACACTGTGTTAGATAAGCTCGCTAATAATGATTGTCTTTCACATGGTAAACATGAAGCGAAATACCTTGGACCCCTGTAAATAAATTAAATATCCGGCATGTTACACTAAAACAGGTGTTAATTTCAACTGTCACTTGTAAGGTTACAATGACATCCTTACATAGAAACCTTTTCGTATGACAAGAAAAACGATCATGAAATCAATACACATGAGAATTTCCCAGAAACAAAATCTATTTTAAAATAGAAATGGAGCACAAACATAAAATATGAATGTGCATTCACTGCGACACTATAATTTCCAGTTGATTCGAACATGTACACAGTAATTGACCGTTGCCAAAGGTTGTAATTAATGAACTATAAATTTTTATAATGTTGAATGAAGTGTATGATTTTCATTCTTATAATATATATAATTATGTATTTTCGATCTATATAATATGTGTGTCTGATTTACAGTTAAAATTGAACTGCATCGAAAATACTATTTTAAAAATTCTAATTGTTTTCCCTGTAAGTTGTGCATTTACATTTCACTGTAGGATGACTAATGATTAGGTGAATCATCAACGTTGTTACAGATGAGTGACCAAGGGCATATGGTATATGGAATTACTCTCGGAATTACTCATAGTCGGATGCCCTGCCCTGCTCTTCAAACAACAGGATCAAATATGTGAATAAAATTATGTACATAGGAAAATAGGAACTGTCATTACTTGTACTAAGAAGAGAAAAAAATATTTCTTTTCCTTAAATGACTCAGTAAATTATTCTAAATACTAATGAATAAAAGAACTATGTATGTATTTGAAATTATTTATTACACAGAGATATATATCTTAAATTTTATAGCAGTTGTTAGTAACAGAGAAATGTTAGTCACTTGAGAAAACTTAGAATTTTCTTATTAGTTGAACATGAATATGCACTTTCCAGACAACAATTATATAGTTGAAAATATATGCATATAGTAGTAGAAACATTTGTACATATAAACAAATTAACAACTTAGATATCACTAACCTCTCATTGCATCATACACAATTTGATATTAGATTAAAAACCATATTACTTGGCTATAAAATTTATTATCAAGTTTATTATGCACTTCAAATGCAAGACTACATGGCATATCTTTCACGTATCGAATACACTTGATTTTAATAAATTTACTTAACACACTTCACTATACACACAAGTAGAATACGCCCACATCAACGCTTATCAACGGAATTGCAAAACACTTTATCAAAACAACTAGGTTATATTCCTTATAACCAGCGATAACACAAGTGGGTTAAGTCAAAAACATTCACATGGCCTACAAGTACAATTACTAACAATCATTTCGTACTAACAAAAACATTATTACTACAAGTGGTTCAGAACTACAATATTTTATTCATATGTTCAAAACTTTATACACAATAGTCATATTAACGATCTCAGATCAATTACTAAAAGTTGAATCACACTATCTATTATATAAGTACCAGTACATGCACGTCTAAATTAAATAAATATATGTATATCTAAATTATTGGCGTCATAAATAAAATAAAACTGAGGAATGAACAAAATTTAATACGTACATGGAATATGAAACAAAAACCTTGGAATAAATTCATAGCACAATGGACAATTGTATACAGAAATTTTAAAATACGACAAAAAAACAATTGCCAAAGTTTGTGCTATTGTATGAGAATTTTACTGTAGAAATAATATGCCATGTATAATAATACAACTAGAATATTCATGTTCTAATCATGTATATTTATATAATAAGAGTAAAAAAGACTGAGTACATACATATGTGACTACTATGCAGAGAAATCCCTATTTTTTAACACTGACGTTATGCACTAATACGGATTCTTAAACACAAATACATATTTCAGAATGTGCACATTTTTTTCAAATCATCTAATCTAATCTAATAAATTTTTCTATATCCGATATGACAGCTACGAGATTGAATTTTATATTTATCTGATTTACTGTCATCTGACGCAGTTCCTAGCGGAGTTGATTAGATTATATTGATATATGTATTTCTGTTACTAAAGCCGGCGAAGCAATATCTACCATCAAATACATTTATATTTTCGTAATACACTTTTCTGCAGTAATATTATGTTATAAAATTGAAAATAATTTCATTTTACTCCTCTACTGGTGTCGAAATTGGAGTGATTTCGAGAAATTACATCGGATAAAATTAGAGCAGGTACAAAAATAACAATAATTAAATATGATAAAGAGATGGTTCTTACGAACTTTCAGAATTACGAACAAAGTGTTGCCCCCTGCTCCACTCAAGATTTTGAATATTTTTACGTAATTAACTTTTGATACTGATTACGTGAGCAATTATACAATACTTTCAAATTACAAACACCGTAACGAAACCTAATTCATAAGTAGGGAACGGCTTTATCCGAGGAGCTAAGACAGAGCATACCCTATATAAAAGAAGACAAAATTATGAAATATTGATTTATGTTCTACGCGTTTCACGTATCAAGAGAATCGGATTTTAAAATTATATGACAGCATCTACGGTTGAGTACGTACATTTATTTATAATATATTCATAACTTTCTGCCTTTTCCATTTCAAGTAACACAGATTTATTCTTATTTTAAATTTATTCGTCATAGACATTGCAGAATTTAGCAAAACTTTTTCATATTTTACGAATAATTTAATATTCAGCAGATATAGTTAAAGCAACTTAAACATGTGCAAAACATTTATTCTGAATTGTAAATTTATGAAAACATACATTCGATCATATGGATACAATAACAATTCACTGACAACTTTAGAAATTGTAATTTTTCACAAACTATCACTAATGGCAACTATTTTAGATTCAGTCGTTAATTTGAATATACAGAATGCAATTCAAGAAACACATATTGCATACTAATTGCACAAATCACAATTTTCATCAAAGGCAACTTGGCAGTACAAAAAATTGGTTCTAAAAAGTTGCACTTCGATAAGTAAATATTTATATAAAGATTGTCATTTAATATTTTTTTCAATGAAAAATGCTTTACTTTATCCTTTACACATTAACATAACATAAATAATGCCAATAAATATTCTCTTCATATTCATGGAGATAAATATGGAGTATTCCAACAGGAAATGATTCAATTGCATTTGGTATCATATCCTATCCTTCAACAATAATGCACACAAATATTATACTAAAGTGATATTTAATATATTTAATTTGATGAAGTGAATCTTTATTGGTCTCTAAAGATAAAAGATGAACAAGTTTGAACATGTATTTAAAGTTATTCAGTCAACTGGCATTTGTGTTTATTCCTAGGAAGCACGCAACGTTCACTTAAGATAAAGTACGTACCAGCAGTAGTGAAAATAAAACAACCCTTAAAACAAATTCCATGTACAGTGAGCGTAAAAAGCAACGATGCGAATTTAAAAAGTAAAACTTCATGTCTCATTAATAGCATCTTTATGCTACAGTACATTCATTAAAATTATCTCGACTTCTTGCAGACGGTGCAAGTTCCTTTTCAAATACTCAGTTGCAATAATTAAAATCAATTGCGTCATTAGAGACATCTGCATTGCATTTCTACCCTTCTATCATCCAATCAGCATACGTTCTTTGAATATCATTGAGAAAAAGTAAGTTCGCAATCTACATATAGTACCATTTAGAAACGAATGCTAACACGACTTTTTAAAGTGCTTTAATACCGTTTTTTATAATCATGTAAGCTTTTCACATAGTACCGCATATTTACACTAGTTTGATTGTTTTTCAATCAAAATTCCGACAAGTAAACCCTTGATACTTTACTTTCACATGTATTTCCAAATAATCTTGTGCAAAAATAATTATAACTCTCAAGATAGTTCACAGAATTGAAGCATATTGAAAAGATGATGATCCAACCTACGCACAAAACTGAATGAACAGAAGCCGCAAGTACTTTGAGGTTATACTTGACCTTTTTATCAAATACTTTAAAAAGTTTCAAGTAATTACATACACCTACATGTTCGTGCTTAATAAAGAATGCCTTTGTTAACCTCATCTATAACAATGCTCACAATTTGATTTGTTCTATACATGAAAAGAACTGCCAAAAAATATATTAAAATATTTCAAATGTAAATATTCAAATTTAGTACATCTTAATTACAATGTTGCACGACAAAATATTTAGTTTTCGACCAAGAGAAAAGCTGCAATGAAAAAACTAGCATAGTTTATTGTAGCAAGTAGAAATTTTATTATGTAAAAGTTTCTTGCTTTACCTATAAAAATACATATCTATAAATTGTATGTACTTATATGCAATGCTATACAATTTCATGATTTATTATTAAATAACTATTTATTTTCTTCTGGCTGCAATGAACTGTATATAAAGCGTTATTTTTATGCATGGACAAGTATGAGAACGCATGAAAATATTCTTCTTTGATAATACAATTCTGAAAAATATGTTTGGTAACTGCGTACTCCTACGTTCATCATTTCGCACATCGCACCAACCAATTTTGATAAAATTCGCGACAACAACACTATTATCAATATACAAATAACAAAGCGATATAGTGAACACGGATATATTATTTATATTTGCCGAGTGCGCGCATTCATTGCAATAACAAACATGATGTAGGGCAAATATGAAACTCGCGTACGCAAACAGCACATGCGGCATCATCTGTGCTAAGTCAACTGGAGTGCCACGTTCCACTATCAATGTCAGATTTACTCTCATGTATACGTGTATCCGGTCGCGGCGCCGGCTCGCTCAAGATGTGTCGTCTGCAAACTAACGTTTTTCTGGCACGTGCATCAACACACTGTACACATGCTATACAAAGCGCATCACTTTCAAAAACTCAGATAATGATAGCACGAGCGCTGTCTGCACGGAACACTTTAGGGGAATATTTCGTGATACGGATAATATATGTAGTTGGTACTTAGATTATACAGCCAAACATCACTTATCATAATGTAACTGGTAAATATGAAATCTGTTATATTATAAAATACTCTTAATAAAATAAAGTATAACATTTTTATATTTTTATGTTATTTTAAACACATTTACTATTCCTTTTTCTACCCTTAAGTAACATGTCACAATTTCTAAAACCATTCGCATTTAATTTATCACAAAATAATGAAAATTACCCAAGTCAAGGCATTTCACTAGAGAAATCTTTTGTTCTCGTATTAATTTCACCGACATACATAGTGAATTAACATAGTCCTTGCTTGCATATAATGCGATTACTCAGGAGCATATAGTGTGTAACTATAATCCAATTGAAATCCCCCTAATCTAATTTATACTTACACCTATATGACTTCATACTAAAGATAAAGTGAATTAAGCTACCACACTATGCTACTCTAATATCCCTTTACGATTGAAACAGACTTTTAGATATGGAAGTTTCATATAACATTATTAACTGGATCTCAAACATGGCTATAATCGTAACAGACTAACGCAATTTCACGGAACGCGAACATTAATCGAATTAGTATCCTATTATCTGAATCAACATCTACTCACGTACTATTTATATTTGACCAGTTACAAATGGAGACACTTGAGAACACTGTTATTAAAAATTACAATTCTACAACAAATATACTTTCTTTTCTTACTTCGTAACAATTTATTATAATAATAAAATTATATTTCATTTCTTTGTAAAAACCACATTTTTATGAAATTATTGTGACATGTTACAACACTATTGTATTATTTTCAAACACTTAAACAATGCAATAATATATGTAATTATTAATTTTATTATATAGGACATCTATCTTTATTTATTGTATGTATTTGGATATTTATAGATATTTGGCATCTTTCTGAACCCCAGAATTAAGATGCAATACAGTGCCAAAAATTAAATAGATATTTTGTGCACTAAAGTGAAGTAAATGTTAACTGTTTTTACAAGTTTTTTCTACGCAAATTATAAGCACACAATGCACCATACACAAGCACTATTATACTATAGAATGCTGTAGCGGAATTAACCACACTAATTTTAAAAAAAACCCAGACCGCAAACCATATTAGGCTCATACATTAAGCAGGAACACCATTTACTGTTTACAGTATTATATCAAGCAAAAATTACTGTCAACGTACGGCAAAAAAATTTCTAGCTTAAAATACGATGAAGGAAGATGACTCATGTCCTATTTTACAACTATGGTAAAAAACACATTTTACATGTGTAACCTTATCCGCCTATGAGCTATTGTTAGTAACTTGTTACAAGTGAGTGCAATACATTACAATTACACATCCACGGGCAACTGACAATGAAACAGAAATAAAATCTACTTTACCTTGATTCATTAGTATAATATTATACACGGACAAATTCGAAAGTATGTAAATTACTAGTAATTTCAAGTTATAACAGGAAAAACACTGTTATTAGATAGTAAGGTTATTGCTTACCTTCTTAAAATACACAAAATTATTTCATGTAGCAAGTTGGGAAAGCGTAAATAAAATTAATTCCTAAATTTGTCTTACTCAAGGCCGAGATGATTATCTTGAATGTTCTGTTTACCAACACAAGGGTCAGAAGAATGTTTACAATAAACATACCTTAAGATATTAATGGTTCTAAGGCTGTTTGTAACACACGCACTGCAATTCCCATGAACAAATTATGTAAAATGTATTTGTGTCTTAATTTCAAATTACACGGAAATCTGTAGATTTGTGTAAAACCCGTTTGACACGATGCATAACATGTACACATATAATTCTAACCTGTATAGAAGAATTTTACTTTTCAAGCATGCGCAGTAGCATAAATTTTGACAATTTGACAAGGAGTAACTCTGGTTTCAAACTAACCAAACATAAATATGAATTCCAGCGAACATAAATTACTGTTCTTTACAGATTAGCGGAAAATAATTATATAAGAATTAACTTACTTAACACGCAATAACAAAAATTACCACTGATAACCTCACAAACAAAAAATTACAAATGTCAAAAATGTGTTCACTGCGCATCACTTGTGCGTAGTTTATGTACATAATTTATTGTTCTGTTCCACTTTTTTTGCTGTATAAAATTGTTTGATTCTCTCTATACAACGTTACATAAATTTTGTACAAAATTCTGCACAGAATTATGCATCGTATCCTCCTCGGCTTTGCCACTACTAAAAAATTTATACCATCACGTTCTCTACTTGTATCTCTGTTTCCCTCAGGCAATAGGATTTAGCAGTAAAATTAAATATGTATAGGTGGCTGCCATTTCATAAATCTATTTTACGGGGCATTTACAGTAATCAAGTTATATTACAGTAAAATAAAATTAATGTCTGTCATCTGTCAGATACACTGCGCTTGAGTAAGTTACTAGCAATTCGACATTTAATAAATCAAAAATGATTATTAAAATTAAACGGAATTAAATTATTACTGAATGATTTTAAATTGATTAACAGCGTGGAAAATAATTTTATGTGCATGATATTTGCAGAACTTCAGAAAGTTTACAGTGTATTTTTTTCTTCAAGTCATAAATATCTTTAATGTTTACACAATAATGTAAACACATAAAGGAAACGTCCTATAATTCATTTCCTTTTTATAAGCCTATCATAACAAATTAGAATTAATTTTTATTAAAATAATGATTTAAAATTACAATTAATAACACTAAATTCTACACGAAGGCTTCAGTTTATTATATTTCTAAACGAAAATGTTGAAAATTAAATAAATAGTACATAGTTATAATTCAATATAAATGATCGTTTACTTATTTTCAGAAAAAGTAACAACTGCATTAACATTTGTATTAAAAAATAATATATGTATTTAACATTAAACATTAGAATTATACTCCCTGTTTTTCTAATTACTGACTAGATGCATGTATATTAGTAAAAATACACAGAGTTAATCTTCAATGACAACACATCGCACTACCTCACAATGCTTTTTTTGTTTAATTATACAAATACATATGTCAAAGTGCATAAAAGTTATTTTTACGTTACCTCACCTTCGTACGTCTTCAGCAAAATTATTCGAAAGTTATATTATTCGCGGAAATACACAGTAAACATATTGCTAAATTTAGATTTACATCGTTTATTTTCATTTTAACTTTTAGGTTATCTCTTGGGAGAGTTAAACATTGCCATCCCCTATGGGTTTATTTTTAGTTCGGCGCCTGCCTGTTTGCAAATTTATCATTCTGAAAAATCTCTACATAAATTTACTTTATCCCCTAGAATTACATAGGTAAAGGAAATTGATAATGAAAACCTACGGAGCCGCATTTAGATATATTTAAAGATAGAACGATATGTACAATATTTAGTACATCAGTAAATGGAGGCATTATAAATGAAGGAATTATCGTACAAACGTTTCAAAGCAGTTTATCATTTAAAACAGATTATATAACGTGATTTATATAAAAAATATGTCGACATAATATTAACAGTGTCATTTATATTCTCCGGAATAAAACTTTAAGTAAAGAAAAACTGGCAAATAATTTTAATTAATAAAAAGCAATATATTTCAATTTTCGATATAACCATGAAGATAACATACATTTTCTGCCTTTGATAATTAACACTTGTGGTTAGAATTTCCAAATAGCAAATTAAAAATCCCACAATATTTGTCACTCCAACTATGTATAATACAGCGGTGAAACTTGTTAATTTGAAATTTTAAAAATGTCAACGAATCATTTACCGTTTTAATTACATAATTTGCAATGTAAATATGCTTTAGAAATGTGTTTCCATATGCAGTATTCTATTTTAATCGAACATGGTAACATTCTAATTCATTAAAATCTAGCGTGACGTCAATCATTAATATCAATATGTTCCAATATTGGATTTCAATTAAAAATTGTACAGCCGAACTTTTCAATATTCTCTTTTAGGTTTCCCATTATAAAATGAAAATTAAATTTTTAATTTTAAAAACACTCCGGGATTTCTGCATGAATATTCATGATTTTATGAATCTGTGAATTTAATTTTGAAATACACTGGCAGGTCATTTGAGTCAGAATACCATTTATATTTTCGACCTTATTTGTATATCTTTTTAATATTTGTGATAGCATATTAATTTTAACAATAAGTATTTTTTTATTATTTATAGTTTTACAAATATAATATAACAATTATTTAACTATAATAAGCCGATCAGTATACAAGGTTATGTATTATTATTTCGTGGCACCTATAACAGGACAATATAAAAAATTTACAACAGTCAGGCACGAAACAGTAATTCTGTCCTCTTAAAGTGTACGGCCTAAACTGATAGCTTATCACCTTTTCGAAAAAAAACCTATGTAGGTACATATTCTACAGTTTCATTCATAATAAAATAATCAAACAGGAAATTAATTTCGATAATAATATGCTTTTTTTCCTTCCATGTGATTATGAACAGTGATTGAATTAGTTTAATATAAATAATTTAAGTTAGAAACAAATCATAATTACAGTATTTTCTAAATATATAAATTATATAATTGTCTAAATGAATATATTTCTGAAACATTATTTTTTTAATAAAAATAATGTACAGTAATGTCTGCTTATAACGAACCCGTTTATTGCGAATTTTCGTTTATAACGAACCAATCTATAAGGTACGAACAAAGGTATCATTAAAAGTGTATTACTTTTTCCGCAAATAACAAACCAGTTTATACGTTTATAACGAATTTAATACTGCATTTCCTTCAACACGTGTACTCGATCAACTAGCCGACGTGGAATTACATATTAATGGTATTTATTTCACAAAAATAAAACAAACTGAAATAAGCGTTTTTTTCGAATAAATTTCTTATAAACTATTGTTAATGTACATATGTATATGTATTATAAAACACATTATATACCTACTTGAAACATGTATATACGTGGGTAATACATGAACAAAAAGAATGAATTTCTGATATTTTTCGTTTATTGCGAACTTCGCTTATAGCGGACCATTTTTATCGGTCCCTTGAGGTTCATTATAAGCGGACATTACTGTATATCTATAAAAGGCTGCAGATTCATCCATGTAAAACGATGTGTTTATTATAAATTAATATTAGTACTGTAAATTCTAATACACTCCTGTACATAAATGTTCAGCTTGTGTGAAATTCCTATGCATAGACAGTATTGCAAGCCTACTATTAAATAATCACCTCGAAGTTCCCCCTATTAGAGGTCTGTCACCGTGGACCCTTCACTTTCAAAGACCCTTCACATTATCACATAGCGCGTGAGAACATTTTTATGGAAACATTTCTGGGAACATAGCGCACGTATCAACCAGCAGCAATTATATTTGTTAGACGCAGTGACATCTATTGTTGAAATCAGGAAGAAAGAGTAGAAACGAGTATTTGCATGTATATATCGGCAAACAATGCAGCTAGAATGCAAATTTCACCGGAGAGAGAGAGACTGGAAAATCCAAACAGGTCAAGCCAGACAGGAAATTCATTATCGCAAAAAGGCAACAAAAAACATGAATTTATTTATATCCATGGATTTTACATCCAGAGTGAATGGAATAAAAATGAAGTAGGGTAGTTAGTTTTTCACTAGAAAAGATAATTTAACATCAACAATACAGCATATTAATATGTACAGAAAGTAATTTCACACGTAAATGTTATCATGTCATTTAAATGTACAAACACATAAACATACTTTGTGTTTATGCGAAAAAAAAACTATTGTGCAACTACATATTGCTATTCACTGGTATTCAGTAATAAATGCAATCACATAAGTATTTTTCGAAGAAATTTTTATATAATTCTATTATTTATATGTGTTAAGTTTCTGTAACTCATATGTATGTAATCTTTTTCAGTCTGACTTTTTTAAAAGCCATATAAATGTGGTAAGCTTTCATCTTCATTTAATAATCACTATTTTTAATTAGTCATGTCCTTCATAACACTGATTGTGTTAATATTTAACCATAATATTTATTATGCTTATGTTATGCGATCTTTAGTTCAAATAATAATGAAAATTTTTCCATAATTTAGGTTTCTAATATTAATTTCATAAAAAAATATAGCTAAACCCGTAAAACGAGAAATTTAACTGAACTAATAATTTTTTACACAACTAATTGAAGTTGAACAATAAATGAAATATTATCCAGTATTTATTTATAACACACCATATACATAAAATATGATAAATATGAACATCTGCTACGTTTATCACAAATATATTCAAAGAATCGCTGATGAAACAAATATTACTCAGACGTACTCATATCCACACTGCGTAATTCACAATATAATGCTGAATAACCACAAGGAAACAAATATATTTACATGTTGGTAATAATGAATCTATACAATAACCTTGGAAGGGTTCATATAGCGGTTCAGAGAATTTTAATTTCCTCACAACCAGTAGCTCATTTCACATTCCATTTAAGTCCGAACAAGTATGAACGGATCATTTATCATTAATAATCCGAATGCATACGTAACTTTCATAGATTCAAATAGTTACCTCACATGTCATTGCCCTGTAATAAAACGGCAATATGCACAAAAAATAATTATTGTACTGAAACATCATCTTTTTCCGCCCAGCTCACATTATATTCCACGCCCACTCATCAGTTACGCCACTGTGTAACTGTGCATACATACGTGTTTCACCGATTCACACTTTCAAAACACCAAAGTCAATAATATCCCGCCGTGCAAACAGAGATACCCGCTAAAGATTTGCAAACGTCGTGCGTGAGGCGCATCATTCAATCTCAAGGAAATGTAAATGTTATCAGTTATTTATAAATATCTGTGTCAGGTGTATCACTATTTTACCAAAATGTCAACTTCATTTATTTAAATATATGTATTTACTGAATTGATAACATTTTTTTTTTAATGTAATGCGGATATTATAAAATAAATGTTAATAAAATTTAATATAACCTAATTCTGTATTACTAATATTTATCTTACATACTTAGAAATTCAATGAGTAATACTAGAAAAGTACAAAATTTAAAAAATTACTCATACTAAAAATAAACATTAAAATTAGTCATCAATAATTTCACTAAATTTTAGAAAATCCTTTTCTTCGTATACAAATGCCTAAGTAGAAAATTGTTTTCCATTATGAATACAAACATTAAGGCAGGTCATTAGCCATTATCCACGTGACTAATGCTACTTAAGCAGGCAATAGGTCCTTAATTCCAGCAATTAGTGTATTCTCATGGTCTTTTGTTATTTGGAGCTGGTTTTAAACAATGTTTGTTAATTCAGTTAAATGACAGCGAAAATTACAGTTAAAGAAAAGACATCTTGCAATTTTCTAGTTAAATTATATATTATTAACACGTGAAGTTTCATTATTACTATAGATAAGTTTGACATATCATTGTTAAGAAGATTATATTTACATACAAAGTACGTCAACTAAATATTTTGAAAAGTAACCCCCTACAAAGGATGTTCTGTACCGAAATAACGGTTTCACCACAGACCACCACATGCGGTCCTACATTTGAATATTCGACCTTCAGAGAACTTTACTGTAAAAATGAACACGAACTGATTCATTTTTCCAAGAATACTCTGCCCGTACCAGCAGGTAAAATCAAGTGAATATTCCTTTGTTCATTCCATGTTATAAGTTGTAAATGTATTTAAAAGAACTTAAGAAAGTACTTAACGAGTAATACGAACGTTAAACTATGCCCGCATGGACATAAAGTTCGAAGTATGAAAGACATTAACATGTTACAGTCATCCAGCTTGAATCTTCCAGCAATAATTTCTTATCTGATTAACATTCCAACGAGGTGGTTGCATGTGAATAAGTAGGAAAAACGTACGTGACAATTTGCATACACCTTGGCAACAGTATGCAACAGAGACGGCCGCAGGTAAAAAATTAACATTAACTGAACAAATAAAACATATGCAAGAGATGCTTACTCTTAATTACGTGCTGTAATTATGAGTTGGACAAATTTATACAATATAAAGTTTTCATATGTGGTGTTTCAAGAAAATGTTGAAATGAAAACTTTGAGTCAAATTCAAATGATAATAAAACCTTATTTAGTAAAGGGTTTTTTTATTTACAAATAAGATGTTACTTAGTGCTTATTTTTGATTTAATGTTTGAGATTCCAAAAATATACAAGCACACATGTTAATAATGCGTATTAATTTGCAGTATTAACTAGTATCAAAATATACATAGTCAGAGATAACTATAATATATGCATAGTACAGCAGTATCTATTCCGCGTTGTTCTATGTCTGTAATTCGACCTTCATATAAAATTATGTACAAAAAAACAAATCACGTTATGAATAAATCTTACCGTGGAGTTGACGTCACCATATTTGCTAACATGTGCCCTCTCCAGAGGCTGGTGATTAGATGGATTGTTACCCATGGTTGTCCAATAATATTTCAACAATAACTAGGTTAAACTATAAACTATGAAACAGTTCGCGAACAATGATGCAGAAACAATACACTGTTAATTTAAAAACAAATAACAACAACAACAACAACAAAACAGCACACAGCAATTAATCCATCATGTTTCACGTTTCGCAGATGGTCCTCTGTATTTTGGGTTACGGGCAGCTGCACAGTGTAAGATGGCTAAAAGCAGATGCATTTGAGTTGGGGTGTGCTACGGGATCGACCAGTTGAACACTCGACACGACAAGCACGAGGCACTACACTATTCGATGCGAGCCACTGTTTTTAGGTGAAGGAATGTGAGAATGCTGTTGCACCTATGCCGACTGATCGTTCATGTTTACAAGGACTAGAATCGAATAGCACCATCAGTTCTTGTCACCGGATGGAAGTTAATTCAGATAATAATAATCACAGTCTTCGATACGAGTATTCCACACTGTTCAACTCTTCAAAACTGTCTTCCTCAGGTATAACTTGCTGGCCTTGAATTGATCACAACGTTTTATTATTGAATTTAATGAACGAAAAACTTTGCGCCGTGCCGCGATATTTTAAGAACACGATGAACTCGAAACGAACTGTTCAAACCACACTGTTACTATGTTTAAAATTTACGAACCACTGTTGCTGTTATCCGCTTGCGTAAGGTTTGAAAATCCACAGAGACACAAGGAACGGTTAATTTCCTCGTTGCAAACTGACGTTGCGTTAATAACTGGTGATAATCACTCTCGCACGACCACTTTTCAACGATTTGTTACTTGCCTCGATGGTATAAACAAACACTGCACGAATGAATAACAAAGTAACTAACTAATTAACGATATACTCGGTGTTTTGTACGCGAGATTTGGTGAGTATTTTAACGATCATGGCCCCGGATATGCCAACGAACAAACGCACAACGGTTAAACTAAACGAACGCGGGGTCGCGTTGTGCTGAGTGCCACGCTATGGCAGGCAACGGTTGACGGTTAGGCTCGGTATCCCCACACCAGTCACTGATGTTACCTACCGCTACTACCTATCCTGACTACTTCGGTCACAATACAGGTAAACCGGATCAATTGTAGCTAGTGGCGTGCAACAAAAACGTCATATTCACGGAACACACACTTCACAGAATGAACAAAAACCAGATATGTCACATGCGTTTTCACCATTTATAGTTGAAGCTATGGAACGATTTTTTAACTTTACAAACCAGCTAGTTTTTTAACTGCTGAATGTACAGAAAAGGAAAGAAAACTTTATAAATATTTCAACATGTATGGAAGCAGAAAATACACCATGAATTATAATTCGATTACATCAAAATAAAACTCGTTACATATACAGTCCACGTGTCATTTGCTGTTAGGTTATGTAAATACGTATATTGAACAAAACTAATAATAAACCATTATTCTAGTTCAATTACTTTCAAATGAAAATTGAGATTAATGAACTATAAACTAGTAAATAGTATATAAGGTAGTAATAATAAATAATATGTATATTTTAAGATTGCTCTCAATGATACGCCACTGTGGACAAAGAGAATTCTTTCTTCTGAGGATGACTGTACGTCTGACCACGTGAGTGATTTCACTTGCCCTGCTAGACATGTACGTTCGTCATCATCTAATGATACAAAATCTATAAAAATACATAAACAGCCTGATGAAATCATCATACTACTGATAATGATGACAAGTGAATTGCAGTAACCGTAACCAAATTAACATTCAACCATTACGTTACTTTTACTATCAGACCTGTTTCTCACAAAGAAGTTTAAACAATAGTAGGTACACGAAAGTAAAATTATGCTATGCTTGAATTTACTGTGCTAATTATATAAGTTTTTACTTTCCTATATAACTTATTACGTTGGAAATTAGATCTAATAAGATTGCATGTAACTGATAACGAAGAAATATGAAAACACAGTAATTACATGCAATTACTTCTACAACAAAATGAATCACATTACTCTTAAAACACAGTCAAGCTGTGATTCATGTCTCCGTAAGATTATTATAACTAGAAATAATTAAAATTGCTGCATGATACTAAATACATACAAATATGTATTACTCTTATAATATTTGTCCTCTTTAATATAAACATAATTTAACAGATAAATGTACATATTTACAAATGTGTTGTATCATTTTGATATAGGTTGTTGTTGTTTACATTTTCGATTGTATCTAAATATTTATCATACGCGTGATAGTTACATATCATTTTCAAAAATGGATAAATTTTTTATTTAAAAAAAATAAATGTAAAATATACTTTTTCAGGATGGCGTGCATTTGTATGTCAACTATTGCTATCATTGTTCTTTTTTCTGACTCAGTTTACGTGTGAATGGCTACACTTACATAGTGTATATATGCACATGTATGTTAGTGTGTGTGTGTAGGTATGCGTTAACGTATAAATACATATACCTACACGCACTCTGGTGTACACATATCTAAACTGCAATGTACACGGGCACACATATGTATGCATTTACATGGGAACTAGGACCTCCGCAATATTATCCCACGGTATGCGTCTCTCCCCGTTTTTGATGAGCTGCTTACTGAAGGCAATACTTATACAATGCTTAAGAGGTGGAGGGGGAAGCCAATTCCACAACAGCAGTTTACACTATTGTTACCCTGCTGAGCAGTGAAATTATTCCTTTGACATGAATATTCATACTGTGATCGTTGATGTGTGGTTACTTGGACAATTTACATCGGAGATTATGTGATATCTCATGAGAGCAAGGGTTGATAGTGATTCTTACTTTATTCGATCTTTACATGAAGATAGTACAAGATGACAATATTCTGCAATATGTATTATAAGGTTTAGCAAATAAAGCTTATTGCGATATTCTGGATATACATATGTACTCTTATGCTGACTTGTTTTAAATAATGCATTTATATAGGATACACAAACACTGAGTTACTGAATAAATAACATATGAAACGTTCGAATATATTTTGGAGAATAAGTTTGTATACTAAAATTGTAGAACAACAGATGTTCTGTTTTGTAATAAGCGAGGGTAGCAGAATATTTAGAATTAATTTGAATACATATACCCTTTTCAATTTAATAACAACAACCGGTTCAAGAAAAATCTACTTTTACCTTTTTGAACAAGTTCAAGATGAATTTTCACAACAATTGTAGAAATACAATCTGGTTTCGGATCATGTTCTTGTTTAGAATACACATCGAGTAATTAAGAAAAAACATGTTTGACCGGCCTTGAGACAGTTGTATTACGTAACGATATATTTTCAACAAAATTAAAATTGCCCAAAAAAAGTTCTAACAAATTGTTTAGCCATTTTATGATTATGCTTATTCAAAGTAATAACATATTGACGGCTGGACACAGACAATTCATCGCTCCAGGGAAGATTATACTTATGTTTTGAAGAAATAACATAATTAGATAATTAACTCTGCATTTCTTAATACAAAATTACACTTTAATTGAACATAAAAATTTGAGAAGTCATATATCAATTTAAGTCTCTGGCACTCTTGATAATTAAGACTGATGTATAGAATGTATAATTAAATCGACATAATTTACAACTGAATAAGCCAAATATAGAAGTTCTACTTTTTCTTCTACACAAATTCACTTTTAACTGACCATTTAATATGTGTGATCATAATGATGTGTGCGTAAATAAAAAGATTAACCCGTCGCAGTTCAGTGTAAACTGACCTGGCATAACATAACTGTCTTGACCCATCTAATAATATCCAAACCTAACCTCATTCACTTCATTAACCAAATATCAAGTTACTTTCCCAGAGAGTTTCACAAGTAAGATTATAAAGATAATATAACAATTTCCTATTATCTGACAATTTCCTATTATCTGACATATTTTTTCACTTCATTAAATGAAGTGTAGTAATTATTACACTTTGAAACAGACATGCAATAACA
>JAGJTL010000108.1:682596-701280 GCA_022063505.1 Calosoma granatense | reverse complement strand
GTTACATGTAATGCTAGCTATTTAATGCTTATTATAATCATATATGAATGTATGAATACGCGTAGAAAATGTAACTTCATGTGTGGAATTAAATCAGCTTTTATATTAAACAGAAGTTTAATGTGCATTCAGATGTATATCTGTAACACGTTTGAAATTGATTTACAATAAAGTTCAAATGCTCTATAGTAATCCTTGTATAATAAAACGCAGTTCAGCTGGAGAGTCAATAACTGGTGCGGCCTCGTAAAAAGTAATTTACTACACTTGGTGTGTAAGGTTTATTAGCTAAAAACAAAAGTGTCAACAAAACGCAATACGTGTAATGAAGGCATTAAATATCAAGTTTCATCTACGACACAGTTATGTATATATTGCATATGGAATAAGTTACAAATGTATGGTGCCATCAATTTTCATACTTATGAAACTATATAATAAAAAACATTTTTTTAAATCACATACAGTCAGATTCGAATTATACACGGAGCTATGACTTCTGATCCCGTTGAATAATTATACTTTAATATTATAGTCTAATAATGTAACTAAAATAACATTTTGCATATTTAAGTAATATCAACACATAACATGTTGATAATAACAAAATTACAATGCATGTTACTCTGCCTACTAATATCAACATAACCCCTGATGTTAATTAATGAACTATACAGGGTGTCTATTTTAAGCAGGTTAATTTTTATTGGGAATTATATTTTTTTAGTCTAGTTAAAAAGTGCTACTTTTTCCCTTTACAATGACGTATCTGTCATAATACTCATTATACATTTTTTTGCCTGGTTCTTAGAAAAGAATATTGTTTTTGCTGAAATATTTATTTAACATTTTCAGAATGTTACACCATTGTGGAATTATACAGTAAATATGAAAATAGACAAAAATAAAACTTTAGTTCATGTCTGGTGAGCTAAGTAAATACATTTTATTAAAAAATAAGTTATAATTAGGCGTTAGAAATAACGTCTAAGAATTAAAAATATCCGAAATTTTAAGGTATCGACTGAAATACTCATATTACTTAGATAATAATATATCAATATGTACCGGTAAATCCAAATTTAAGTTCGTTGTGTAGAAGCAGTATACAACAGGTTCAACTTGTTTACTAATTCCTTGACGATGATCTGCATTGATAAAAATATTTTTAAACGTCTCGGTGCGATACATGTAAGTAATCAGTATCTTTTAAAGATTGCACCAAAAATTATATAAATGATAATATTCAAAATATAATACCTGCAAAATGTTCTTTTTTTGTATACGTCCCACCCTTACTTGACAATTTTTAAAAAATGAATTCCACCTTCTATCGCTGTTAATTTAAATTTTTAATTAATTGCTATTAACTATAATATATTAAGCCCCTTCCCTTGGTGTCCGGAATTGACTCATGACATTTATGGCAAGTTTAATAATAATAAAAGAAGGGATAAATAATAATTAATTACCCAATTTATTCATCGTTATTAATCAGCTACTTTTTTATAATTCTCGATATATTATTTGTACTATACACAGCAGTCGATAAATCTTATAATGATAATATTGATGTTTTAATAAATAAAACATTAACATAATATACGGCCATTTCATACGATAAAATAATGACGAAACTGCGAACGATTTTTTTATTTGGTATAGTAGATAAATACAATTTGATAAATACACTATTATTTCTTTATATTAAAGTATATACTCTACCACCTATTTTGCTATAGTATGGTCGTTATATATACACCTATGTAAAATCTAGCAAATTTCGAATAATACAGAATATGTACTAGCACCACAAATATGTTACACTGGTTGCATGACACCAGGGGCATATTTATATTTCGTACATATTTATCATTTGCATATAAAATTATTTATTAATTATACTGCACGGCAGTGAACTACAATTTTAAGAATACATGTATAAGCAAGTTATATTTAGTATAAACGTCTTATCAATGAATTTATTGAAAAACTTTCACATTAATGAACATAAATAACGTTCTACGACAATCAATTTAAATTACAGTATGTAACACAATTAATTTCTTTTAATTACCTATTTCAACTAGATTACACAGTTATCAAGGTAACAATACTTTTTCAATGTTTGAACGAGTTAACTGTATATAAGATCAAAACAGTACAAATGTCACAACAACAACATAACAAATGAAAGTGTTATTTAATGGCTTAATTTACTTCAAACAGAATATAAGATATACTGTTTGAACTGTGAATCATACATATCGACCTGATATTTGTCATTACTAGATCTTAAGAGGAATTTTATTTTTGACAAGGGACAAAGCGAAATTTGTTGCGAGTCACTGCTTTAGATCAATACGAACTTCCCACGTAGGCAATCGGTTCGGAGCACAGCGCGACCAAAAGAACGCCCATCCTGCTCATTTATAGCCAGGGGACAAACACAAGCTATAGGTTGCTAGATTTATTTCACTACCACGATACGAATGTCATGGGTCAATCATTATTACCAGTCGCATACATACAAGACTTAAAGCATCCGCAAATTCATTTAACAAATTGTTTGTTCTGTAGCAAACGCATCTAGTATAATAATGTAATGTCGCGCTTGCACATATTATCATTCCACCGGAAAGTCATGCCCGAAAGATTATTTAGTTAGTATTATTACATGTTTTTATTGTTGGCCACGGTAAAGCGATATTTCCATGTATTACGTTAAAATGAAAGTCTATTCTACTGAATTGTTTAACGAATAGATGGCCTTGTACAACGTAAAGTTACGATTACCTTGTAAAATAATTTTCTGGAAACAAGTTTTATCATAAAGCTGAGAATTTAATCACCTTTTCTAAGAACGATAGTTTCATAAATAGAGAACAATAAAAGCAGGAAATTAAATTTTTAGTTATGTCTTATATTGAAATATTGGATTTACACGTTAACGTGTCATATAGCGAAATGTCAAACATGCAAATCACTAAAATACGTCACCACAGGTAACACTATGATTTAAGATGAATACTAAATACACCTGTGACTAAAAACTCACCTAGTGGGTAACAGAAGATAAGGGTGACATTTGGACTGTGCAAAAATGTTGACATACTTCTTAAAATTCACATGACATAGTCATATCACTTCTTATCTTGACGAAATATGTTATAATACACTTGTGTACACATACACAATTCGCGGAACACATTCATACGTCTATCTTTACTAGCAGTGTTCACTATTTTGAATGTTGTACCGATATCTGCAGTATACAGAGCGGAACAGATCGAATTTGGTAATTATCTGGGCAATACCGAGACGTAAACACAAACTCGTCCCGACACAATGTGTCATCTAATTAAAGGAGTACATGACACCGCGTAACTGTACGATAAAACTTAATACACTAACACCTGCTAAAATTGTACTGATACAGGTTTACATGCGCAACGTCCTTGTCTTTCTTATGTGTAACATTCGTGACTAGAACGAGATCAGAAATCTAGCTGTGCGATACAGTTGAAATGTTGCTCGATAACAAGGCCGAGACATGTGCTGCCATCTATCACGGACGTGCACTAGCCGCTTTTGACCCAAATAAATCGTGATTTTTAATAACTCATATAAACACTGAAAGTATATAAAATGTCTATTCATGTTAAACAGAAAACAGTTTCTTTTTTTTGCGGAAAACTTTTAAATTTTTAGTAGTAGACCATTGTTGCACGTCAATGTTTGGATCTTCATAGCTGTTTCATAAATACGTATGTTTTAATCTGTCGATTAAATGATATTTCATATATGAATTTTCTATTGTTCCATTAACTAATCGAATTATGTAGTATTAGTATTACTAATGAAACAATCAACACAAGATTAGAAGATATAAACTGTACCTATTAAAAGAAACACGAAATACAATACTCATCACTGTTATAGATATTTGCAGAATTCTTTAATAAGCCTTATACTGGATGATTTAAATAGGAATAGTAAATATTTTAGGGAATATAAAAGTTCATATAAACATGTGTCCAATTCTCAATGGATACAGCCGTTTGAAACTGAATAATCTAGCAACATTAATATTTTAACTTTAATTATTTAACTGGTAAGCAATATACTTCACTTCGATATTATTTGTTTTGATTCAAGATGTAAACTGAACTGAGTCGTAGTAACCTAGCATATGACAGGTATTAAAGAACAATAAATGACTTATTGTTGGTACTATTGATACGTAAATAAATACAAATAAGTCATTTATGGTTCCTTAATATCTCTCATAATACCTTTGTGTGCGACAGTTGACTATTCCTCCTCAATTATTCTCTATCTTATAAAATATACATATAGCAGTGACTATTTTTACTGAACTCTAACACAAATGGTGCATGAATAAAAGCACGAATCATTGTTAATCTAGTATTTTATATATTAATTTATTATATTCCAATACTAATAAATATAATACACTCTTTCTGTTATATAATTCACTAATTATGAAAACCAACATAGACAATTTTCGAATATAACACAAAATAACAATTATTTAATGCGTACAATTTTTAACAATTTAAAATGACAATAAAATCTCACTCGATAAAATACATCTGGAATGTTTAATACATATATACAAAAAACTTTAATGTTATTTTTATTAATCTATTTCCGTACTAGTAATATCTGACTAACTTTTCTTAATCCATATATCTTCCATTGCCTTATCAGAAATATCTTTCTCTTGAAGAACTTTTAACGTCTTCATCGTTTCAATATAAAATGTCAGTTCGGATGTTACAACACCGTGCTGCGGGCCTCCGTTGTTTACAATGTTCATCTTACTAATCTGATCACGCAGACGATCCTTAAAGTTCTTATGTACAACGCAATAAATATCGTTAACCTGAAAATAAACACTGTTAATAAGTTAAATCGCTCATACATATATGTCAACAGTACCTGTTCCAATGGTAGCACAGTACTAACAGCTTCATGTAACTTTGTCAGATGTCTGGAAATATTCCGAAATGCTTTCGATGGCACAGGTGGACGAGCATTCCAATCATTCAGTTGATCTCCCAACAAAATATTCATGATTGACAATACTTTAACTTCCAGTTCTTGTATATGATGTCCGATGTCTCGTTCCACAGTATCTAAGCCAGGAATTTCTTCGGTGATCAGTGTGCGAAACAGATTTCTTATGTGTGGAATCAACCATAACACTAGTTGCAAGGCGCGTGATGCCAGTGCAAGATTTGTACTCGTGATCGTCTTCAGGCCGGCCGTCCTCAGTGCATTCGCACCTAACACTAACTGACATGTACGAGAATTGAACATTTTCAATAGTTCGGCAAGATTTCTTCCTATGGACAAAGCTAATGACGGCAGTTCTTGGGCACACACACAATATTCCGTTACTAAACGCAACAACATTATAACAGCACCCACGGCAACGAATTGTTGTGAACCAACCAGCAGAGATGCAGCTGTTAACTCACAATCTTTCTCCGTTAACTTTTCTGTTGGTGAACTTGGAATTACTTCTGATATTGTACCAGTAGCAAGCTGATCAAGTAGTTTTTGAAATCCTGGTGGAATTTCAGCTGCCCGCCATCGCTCGGCATCTAAGAGCAATGATAATTTAGATTTTCGTTGACTGTGAAAACGTTGAACATATTTATTAGCTTGCATGTTGAAAGCAGCTTTAAGTGCAGTACTCTGTCTACCACAGATCCCTTTGCATAAGTCAGTGAATGAATCTACTATAACACATAGTTCAGAGATTTGAGACGAGGTGATCACTTGTTTCTCCGACTGGTTAGCAACTATGGCGGCAAGTCTTTCGTGACAGTAATCACACACTACGGTTAACAATTCACGGAGCTTCACCTCAACACGTCCGTGATCCTCCATGCTTAAGAAACAATCATTGTCACCGATGTTCAGATCAGTCTTCGGTAAACGTCCGGCACTCGCATCGGACGTATGTTGAATCACATCGTGTACATCTTTCACCCTTTGTACTAGTTTACTAAGTGCTTCTGTAGCCAGCACCAATAACCGTAACCATTGTGCGGGATCCAAAGTTGGCGGCGCTTCACCCGAACCCGTCAGACACACCTCTGAATCACCCTCACAGTCCGCTAACTGTTCTATGACTAGTTGTTTCAGAACTGCTTGTGCAGCCGTCACAGCTTCCTTCTTGTACACTTCGAGAAATTGCAAGTTATTTTGTCGCAACAGTCCAGCAACTAAACTGACTAACCTTTCTGCTTCGACCACACCCGTAGCGGAATTCAGAGGTCGGTGCAAATCAGCAGCAGCGTACCTTTCAAACTCTGTATTCAGCATCTTGTCAATCAGTCGTGACATTTCTTTTAACTGTGACGGCAAATGTCTCAAGCTTGTAACACCAGCCAGTTCACGGGCTAGTGCGTCTTGTGTACTATCTATCAGTTCCAAAGCAGCGACATAATCAGACGAACTTAATAGTAACTGCAGAGTTGGTTGTGTCTGTAACACTGTGGCCATTAAACGAAGCTTGTCTAGTAAATTAACATGATTCGCTCTGGATCTGGCAAGACCTAATAATCTCAAAGGCCCATTCGATACTGATGAGTCTAAGCTTTGTATTTGACTACGTAACCTTCTTACTTCTTTACACGCATTGCCCATCTGTTCCATAATCGTATCATGTGAAGTCATCGCATGGAAAAAAGCGGATGACTTTAGTGCCACTTGTCGAGCTATGTGCACCTCTACTATATCTAAATAATGACTTAGTTTTTCTTGTAATAATCGACCACTCTGATGCGACTTTGGATTATGTTCAATTGCCACACATGGGAAAACAGCATTGAATGTACCTGCATCATTTAATGGCAAAGTAGGTTTCAAAAATATTTCAGGTATTATACTAATATCAGCATCATTGGCTCCTAAATCACTTTTAGTCCTCTGTAATTTAATATTCGTCTCCAATTTGCTTTGAGATAACCTCGCATGTTTCTTATAGCGCCGTCCATGTTTTCGTAAGTATGTTTCAAAGTGCGTGAAATTTATTTCTGGAAGAAATGGACTTCTGGTAATTTCTGTCTTCTCAATGAAACTATCACCCCATGTTTTTATAAAAAAGTTGGATTGCTTTCCACGGTTAGGGTCGTTTAAAACCGCTGGAAGATTTTGAGCAGCAGAGTACACTGTCCACTGCTCCAAAGCTGGAGTCATCTTCGACATTGATAATATTTCATGTGAACGTTTTCTTCAAATATACACAGTATTTGTTACAGAAAAGTCACTGTTACAGGCACCATTTTTATAGCTTCCAACACACCTCACCCCTAATCACTTCTGCGTTACTTGTCTTCGTATGTTATACAGATAAAAGAGAAATCTGTGATGTCAGTTAGCAACGTGACATTTGCAACTAGCGCCGTTGTTGTACAACAACGCCGTACGAATATGTATATATAGATATTCCGCATGAAACATAAGTATTGCAAGTTGCAGATATTCAGGTGTTCATACAACTATTAACAATCTAATCTAATGGGAAATTTTCTGGGATATTCACATTATTTCGTATCTCTAAATACCGACGTTGGGTCTATATATAGATACATCTGTTATATTAATCAGAACCACTAAGCAAATAATGATGAATAATATTTAATATTCCCCTTAGGATTAATTTCACAGTTTTATTGTCAAGACCAAATTAATTATGTTATTTCAGAAAACATTCATATTTTAAATTGTAAGATCGTAGTTCCGTTCCTTTCACATTCTTTTCATATTTTTTCTTCATTATGTTGTTTACTTGAGTGTTTAGCTTTTTTTTGCTAAAATATTGAAATCAGGTGAAACAGTGGATTTTCTATTTTCGATTATTTTCTTATGAAACGGCTTATTTGATTATCAAAAACAATTGTTGAACCAATATTTCTGCAGTAATAACTAACAAAGAAAATACGTTTTGAAATACTTTTTTTTAAATTTCCACTAATTTTTTTATCAAGAAATCTAAGAATTACTTCTATGCTGTTTTAGTAAAAAAAATAGAAACAAATATTTGTGTTTGTATAAGGTAGATAGATATGTGTGGTTAAAAATAGTGCGGATGTTTAAAATTACATCATTACTTATTTTTTAATATTGAAGCATCATGCTCTTATTAGTAGTTGAGGTCACATCCGGTAGCTATTAAGTTTTAAAAGTCTACTGGAGCTGTGTATATATTTAATGAAGTGTATTATTTTTGCAGGAACGTTCCCGTAATGGAACAAATAAGCAAATTTCTGTAAAACTGCGTACACATATAATATTTCGTGTAGGATAAATTGTATGGTTCACATTATGCACGCATATCTAAACGATTTATGAATGTTCTCAGTACTGAATAATGTAATGACTAACACTTAATGACGCAATAACCATACACTACTTAAAAAATAAGCATACTAAGTTTATAAAACTGTGTACGAATTAGGTATTTATTTTTGGTATTCTGATGATTCGTACATACGTAAAGTTGTTATCTACTTATATTTTAATATATCTCACGTGCGCTAGCATATATTATAATAAATATTTATGTTTAACAAATATTATAAAAGGAATTAGCGATAAAGATAACGGTATTTAGAAATGGTGTCATGCTGCTAATTGGATGCTACGCAAATTGAAAATTTAATTGGACAAGTGACAAAGTTTATAACTCTGTTTTGAATTGTATAGTTTTTTTCAACAATACATTGATAAATGCAAGTCATATTTACTGGTATGTTTATTTGCTTTAATAAAAGAAGGTATTGCAAATATTACAAATTTTGTTTCAGATAATCTCTATTCTAAATAAATACAACGTCGATATTACATTTATTGTAAATATAGTACAACATTCCTGCATTTAGTTTAGATAAGTGAAAATATCGTGTGTAAAAAAAAGCAAATGCAGTGTTTGAGTGAAAACAGGGACAGGATACGACCTACAAAAGGGAATTGCGAATTGTAACAAGTGCAGTTAGGGCATAAGGAGAACGCATCTTGTGCTGCGCTCTCTTCTGCTTTGTAAACACTTGTAAATGATTGGCGCGTTGGTAGCGCGCCCCGCTGGCTTACGGGAAAGCAAAGCGTCATCCTTTGGTCAGTCAGGCAGTCAGTTGAACAGCAAGCAAAGATGGCCACCGTGTGGTCTTGTCCGTGTTGTTTGCGATTTAAATTCAGTCCTGAAGAATTAGAACAACGATATAAAAGTCAAGAAATAGACAAAATGATTGAGAAAGACAAACAGTTACTAAAGAGACAAGTGAAGTTATTGTTACTTGGTGCTGGTGAAAGTGGTAAATCGACATTTCTTAAACAAATGCGAATTATACACGGGATGAAGTTCGACGATGCTTTAATAAAGGAATTTCAACATATTATTTATCAGAACATTGTAAAAGGAATGAAAGTGTTAGTAGATGCCCGTGACAAACTAGGCATACCATGGGAGCATGCGACCAACTCAGAGATTGGGATGCATATACTCAAGTTTGAAAACAGTATGATGCTGGATGCAAAACTCTTTATGCATTATACTCCCTCACTCAGAATGTTGTGGACTGATGCTGGTATTAAACGAGCCTTTGACAGGAGAAGAGAATTTCAGTTGGTAAGTTATCATACGTAAATTAATCTAGAAACTAATTGTTGTTTTGTTTTCCTGTGCCCATCTATGAATCACTTGGCTAGTCCATAACCTGTATATGTACTTTCATGATTACAATAGGAACAATTGTTTAATGTAATTATTCATACACTACCCGCAGTCCATACATAAGAACATTTTGATCAATTATTAATCATTGTGCAATCATTATTCAAATAATAGGTTAATATCGTACAGATGAGTAATTTGAGTATGATTAGTTTGTTCTTGAAACAATCAAATGTTAATAAAAGATATGTATTGTACACACTGTCAGATTCATTAGGAATTTGTTGTAGACGTATGAAAACAAAGTAATCATATTAAAATTGTATTTTTACCAGGATAATTGAAAGGTCTTAGTATAAATTTAGCATTTGTTTATATAGTATCTACTGCTGTAATGCAAATTTCGCGTGTTTGTGTGTACTTGTCGAGTGTTTTATGTATCCATATATTTTTCAGAGTGATTCAGTGCAGTATTTTTTGGACAGTCTGGACAGAATATCAAAACCTGAGTACATTCCTACACACCAAGATATACTCCATTGTCGAAAAGCTACAAAGGGTATTACTGAATTTGTTATTCCAATAAACAATGTACCATTTCTGTTTGTTGACGTTGGCGGACAAAGATCACAACGTCAGAAATGGTTCCAATGTTTTGACTGCGTCACATCGATATTGTTTTTGGTATCTTCATCAGAATTCGATCAAGTGTTACTCGAAGACAGGTAATTACTTTATATTGGTGTAAAATAGATACTTGCAGCTGGTTTCCAAACTGCAACTATTTACATGTAAATGTATATTATTCAACTAAAGTTTAAATACAATTGTTTTTATAAGTTGTACTTATATACTTGATGTTATTTACCATTTCTGCAATAATAATAATTTGTAATGTACACTTGCAGGAAAACAAATCGACTAGAAGAATCCAAAGGTATATTTGAGACGATAGTGAATAACAGGGTGTTCGGTAAAATATCCATAATACTGTTTCTCAACAAGTCGGATTTATTGGCGAGGAAAGTGCGGAACCCAGAGACAGATATTCGCTGGTATTTTCCACAATTTACCGGCAATTCACATTCGATAAAAGATGTGCAAGAGTTCATTCTGAATATGTTCACAAGTGTACGAAGAGATCGACACAAAGCATTGTATCATCATTTCACGACGGCCATCGACACGGAGAATATTAAAGTGGTGTTTAATTCTGTCAAAGACACGATATTACATAGAAATCTGGAATCGATAATGTTACAGTGAATGGAATTATGTTGTTACTAGTGCGTTACGTTAACTTCAATTAGGCTGTGTCTGACGCATTACTGAAAGACTACTATTATACAAGAAGTGAGTGTATGTGTGTGAACAATGCACTTTTTTATTTGAAAAAGAAAAGACTGATGAAAACAAATGAATGTGTGTTTGTGTGTTTTTAAATATGTAATGGAATGATATGAATGTGGATAATGAAACATGTAGTACACATTACAGATGATTATTATAAAGTATATATCGATGTTAACATAATTTATTTTATAGCTTATAATTTTATTTTTGTTATATTCTTTTTATAAAGTAATCGTAATGTTGTTTTAACTCATGTTTCAGTTAGTTTGAACAGGCCTAGTCAATTTATGCAAGTGAATGATGATGCCTGTGCTCTTTGTATCTCAATTAGTGCCTTTATTATACTATATTCGCCTTTACATGTGGCTGTCTCCAGGGTGCGGAGGAGTTACAGCCGTCGTTCTCGATTTCTGAACAGCAGCAATCACATTCAACCAACTGTCATTTTAACATTCACATACTGTATTGTTATTATTATCCCTCCGACTGAACACATTTAGGTAGAACAGTCTGTCTGTCTGTTACGGCCTCCCTACATTCATTCACGCACCTCTATACATTAAACCGACTAAACTGTCGTGTACATGTAAACGAAATTACGGGAACAACGATCATTCATTCATTCATTCATATAATAATAATCACGTATAGTAATTAAACGAGTGATTTGAGTATATGTGATCTGAATCCGAATTGTGATGTATGTATTTGTTCAATAAGAATTGGCATATTTCAGATATTCTGGTTAGCAATTCGTGTGTATAAATATCACGTGATCTGTAACGAATTTTTTTACCAATGAGCTTCTGCAATTTCCTGTCATTTATTGGTTGACTGTATCGAATATTTGTGATGTCAGTTGTTAAAATGAAATAGTATGTTTGTAAATAATGTAGTACATAGTGCCAAATCAAAATATTATTTTTTAGAAAATTGTTCGGATGATATTATTTTCCTAGATTAAAATTTCATAATATGTTTAAAAAAATAATTTTTCATATAAAACACTGTTTGTACTGTAAGTACGATTTTCAAAGCAGTGTTGTATCCTGTTTGTAAAATATGTAAATTCTTTGTTATTCTAATAGTTTATGAATGCATTTGAAATATGAATCATAATTATTATACATAAATATATACACGAAATATTCGTCTTGCAACATTGAACAATATATTCATGCTGTTCAGGAATGTAAATACAAAAAACTACTGCCAGAGCAATACATAATTACAATACTACAAATACAGTAAATGTTTATATATAATTTGTGTACATACATATTGTGAGATAGAAATGTCTGCAAGAAAGAAAATACGTCTAGTGTAAGCCTATTTATAGACATAGATATATATATTTTGCAAACATTTAAATAAATGTGTTCCACAACCAAATAATTTATCGCAATACGAGAGTTTTATGAAGTGTACATTTTTATTTGCATAATGTTATATATGCAGGTTCTAATTATGTGTATAATATGTGATCATTGCGTTAATGGAAATATGAGAAATCCATTCATGTGTCTTCAATGTACAATTTGTGCTTTATGAGAAATTTGACAGTGCCTTTTATGTATATTGATGTACAATGCTAACTTTTACATTCTTTTAATATATTTGTCTACAATATACAAAACTTTATTATCATGATACCTATGATGAATATATGTTGGATTATTATTATTGTACATATTTTTGTATTTGTTAATAAAATTAATTAGAAACTGCTAATATTGTATTATATCGGAATACCCAAAGAATTTACTTTGTTTACTGCAATAAATAAAAGTATTGTTTTAGGGAATATACAATAATTATAAAATAGTAATGCATCTCTGTCAATTGATTGCTATTTTCAAGGATTACGAATGGTTTGACATAAAAACTGAAGATGATTTATACGTATTATTCTTTACGTGCCACATATTTACATATACAGTACTTATGCTGAAATTTTATGGTAATAATTTTATTAAATATTATTTACAACTTTTTTTGACAGTTGAAATTTTTTTTTACGTACACATTTCAAAACAAAATGAACTTTTTCAACAGAGTGTACTTGTTTATGTAGTTTGTCATTTTGTCAGTTGATATATTTTAATTTATTTTTCAGTGTAAGCGTTTATCGTAATTTTTTATGTTAAGAATATGAGCGAGAATTTTATTTCATCTTTACATATACAAAAATTAGGTAAGATTTCATAAATAGGCAATAAAATAAATATGTTTAGTGTATTTATAACCTCACTTTTATGATTTCGTTTACTTTTTTTGTAAACAGCAAAACAGTTTTATCAATTTCATCAAGTTATAAATATTTTATAGTATTATAAAGTGTAGAGTATATAAATAATTTTATGTATTATTAATATCTAAACAAATATTTGTAGGACACAAGTTGGAAGAGATCAGAATTCGCGCATTGAATCATGTTTTATCCAAGTTAGATCATGGAATTATTACAAAAAATGATTTGTCCAGATGTGTTGAATTACTCCAAAAACTTTTTGAGTGGTTTGATTTTGAAAAACTTTCGGAAGAGGAAAAAGTGTTAAATCTGATATTTCGAATATTGAAAGTATGATTTGCTTATTAAGTTAATAAATACATATTCATTTTAAACTGAACTTGTTCAATAAAGTTGTCTACATAAAGAAAGTAAATGTAGTGATATACATTAGCTCATAAAAATTAGTCTTAATATTGATTATTTTGTTAGTTATCATATAATAATATAAATCAGTTCACAATGAATGTTTGTCGATTAAATTACGGTTTTTTAGTCAGAAATCGGCGTTTCCATCGTGAAACATGTTGGTACAGTTGCTTTGGTAAGGGATTTAAAACATATACGTGCAAAAGTTAAAGAAAGGCAATATTTTCTGGTGGACAGAATAATTCAAACAGTAGAATCTGTGTATGACAATCCAAATTCTGTGCCACTATTGGTTTGTGATCCACCATTAAGTTATCGCTCTGGTCAAACAGTTTATGATCAGGTATCTCAGCATTCAAGACCGTACACTGCCGACAAAGTTCCTTCTGATCGCATATCACAATCCAGAGTTCCTGTAACATCTTGCACATTTTCAAATAATCGAACACTACGAGACAGCCATACCTTTCGAACAAATGTTACTGACAATATAAGTGACAGAATTGGAACAGCTGCTACTACAATTACTGGACTAGAATATAAAAGTACAACTGCATCGGGAGTAGAAACCGGGTAAGTGTATCTATTTAATTCATAAATGCAATTGATCAAATTGTTTTACTGAAATAAAAAAACTTTATGTGCTAATATTAATATTCTATTTGATAGTGTTCCTCGGGAAAGAAGTAGTACACGAAGTTCTGTATCACCTGTTCGGAATATGCTGTATAAAAGTGTTCCGCACGTTACAATGAACTGGCAACCTCTTGTCAAATCAGATTGCCATGTGTTGAAATCAGTGGAGGAATCATTGCAGAATCCACCACAACCATCCGTACTCATGCATTCCTGCGAATTCTTCTGTAATGTGATGCTACAGGATTTTCCCGCAGAAGTATTTTTACAAAGACCATCCATTTTATCGGTAAGTACATATTAAAAATATTATTTATAATAGCAATACTGAATTTAATGTATGTTCGGGAGTATAAACTATATGGAATGTGTCAGATTTTTATATTTAATTTTTTATAAAACACTTAAAATATTCAAATTAGTTTTTTGATATACAATTTAAGTACATTTATGGTAAAATATTTTCTTTTGCATAGAGAACTGCATCGTGTATGCTTGGAAATATCATAAGTAACTGTAATTCTTGATTATATTTTTCGCATATTTTAATAACCTCACATAACTTTGCTGTAAAAAGCATTGTTTAAATGAGTTAACACACAAATATTTGCACAATATTTTACCTGAAACGTTGCTTAGCAATACCGGTATGTTGAATACTGCAAATTCTTCTTGAATTTCATTTAACTTTGCAACGCCATCTGGATCAATGAAATTCGATGCGGCAAGATCGAGAATAATACATTTGATTGGTGTAGTCAATTGCATTGTCGAAGGTGATTCATATAAGCGAGGTCGTTTGTCAATAATTCTCTTCGCATTTATACCCACTTTACGAACCATATCCGATTTGTACATAGCTGCAGTTGCAAAGTTAATGCCACCGCGATAATGGAAGATTTTTATTCCTTCAATTTCTTGTGCCTACAAAATAATATTGAATATCATTGGTAAATTATTTTCAACACTAGTTATAAAATATTTTTACTTCTTTATATATTGCTACGTTCAGATAAATTTCTGTATCGGGCACAACACCGAGAATACATGAATTAGGCCTAAAGCACTGAATACATATAACAACTATGGACGTTGCAATTCCAATAAGAAGGCCAATTCCAATATCAATCACGACAACACTCAAAAATGTTATCAACCAAATTATACCATTCATTTTACTCATTTTCCAAATTCTAGGGAATTGTAGTGCTTGCAGTAGGAGTGGTTTAACGGCTACAATAATTATAGCCGCAAGAATACACTAGAATCATAATAATATTTTTATAAAACTATCAATATATGTATGACAGAAATCCTAGTGTAAGTGTATGAATTTCGCATAAAATGTAATTGAATAATGTTAGGCATTTACCATTGGTAGATATTGAAATACTGGTGCAATCCACATTACTACTATAAGCATTAATGTAGAAGATATCAGTGATGCTATTTGCGAGACTGCACCTGCATCATATTGTACCATAGATCTGGACATTGATGCTGCAATTGGCATACAACTAAAAAACGAACCCATCAAATTACACACTCCCTATGAACAATTCAGTATTAGTATAAACAGAGTAGAGATAGATGATTGAGTTCGTTTTACCATTGCGAATAGTTCATGATTAGTACGTACTTCGCATGATACTAATTTTGCTATAGTCATTTCCATTGACATGGTTATAATGTAAGAAACAAATGCAATTTGAAATGAATCAAGTACCAACCATTTCATTAACGAAAATTTGGGAATTCTGATCTCTGGAAATCTGTAAATAGCTCAAGAATGGAACTGAAAAACTATCAACTTTTTTCTATTTCAGAAAATGTATATCAAATACTTAATGAAATTTAAGACAACGAATTATTTTCATAGAATAAATCTTTACCCAGTCGGTATTTTGCCAATTATTTTAATATTGTACTTCCCAGATAAATCCATGAAATACGATACACAAATAATGATACATAAAACTGTTAGTTCCGTGGGTAGGGGTATTTTACTTCGCTTTCTCCATTTACTCTATAAAAAAGAGACAACACATTAATTTCGACCATAATGTCGATAATATAGAGACCAATTTATTCACCCTTAAAAATATATTATATGCACATAGAATAATTACTACTGTCAATCCCATAATGGCAGTTATATAATTTGCTTTTGGTATAGTTAGAACTAAATTATAAAGTAACTGCAATATAAATATTATTAATAATATGTTTATTTATCTATATATTTCAGTATTTTTCATACATACATATCCGTTTCGAAAATATCCCGAAACCTTGTTATGATTTGCACCAATGAGATCGGCTATCTGTGTTATAATAAGGTGTATCGTACAACCTGTTGTAAATGCACTTACTAACGTTGGTGATAATAATGAACAAAGTCTTCCAACTTGCATAATATACATTATCAACTGGACAAACAAGTATAATATAACATTAACAGAAATATTTGTAATTATTTCTGGGTTAAATTTTGCAAATAAATTCAGTGAATGATTTTATTTTCAATCATTGCAAATGAAAAAGTATGTAAAATTTAAGTATATAGCATCATTCCATTAAGCAACATAATGTTTCTCTGTTACTATTTAGACTTACATGAAATATCATCACAGTAAAAGTAATAGCACTTAATACTTCGACTCTAGTAATTTGTTCTTCTGTATGGATATTATTTAACATACTACCGTTATCGTCTACATTGGCATATTTTGCTATACATTTACCCAGGATAAGTGAAGTAATGGAAAAGTTACCTAAAAATATTTTTATGACTTATTTACGTCTTGTGACTGCTGGTGAAACTCTGAGAAAATGAAAATTTACCAATATTGACATAACTTGAAGAACCAAATATAAAATACATAAATGTCGGGAATATTGCAGTAAAAATTCCAACATTCGGTGGTACATTTGCCAAATATGCGTACGCCATACTTTGAGGAATTTGTAGAAAAGTGACAGTTATGCCAGCCAATATATCTCTTGGTAAATCAGTACGGAGATTATAGTTTCGCATCCACGTTATAATCGGTAATAAATCAAATATGCATGTAACAATACATGGTATGTTAATCCTACGTAATATTCCTGTAAAATGTGTTTATTAAATTACAATTCAGATTAAAATGTCACAGCGAAATATAGTTACTATTAGAAATCGCTGAAAAACTATTAACTACCAATAATTCTTGTTGTTGTACCGGTCTTCTTTGATGTATTGGAACAGCTTCAGTATTCATTATTGTTTGTCAGAGAAAATACGAATATTATTACTTTAAAACGCTGTAATACAAAAAACTTCTTCTCACATAGAAATTAATATATATTGTCATTTGTTTGTACACTGAAATATGGTACGAACGAAGAATAACCATTTAATAAGAAATTAATGTTTAATGTCATTTATGACAACTGGGCTGTCAGTTCCATTAAAACAGTATCGAATCGAAATTTTGATAGCAATGTTTCATTGAAATCATAGCAAGTATGCATTGCGCATTAATTTAAAATATTGCGTTGAATGGTGCAGTTTTTAAATAAGAGCAATGGTATATCACGTGCAATAATAATGATCAGATATACAATATTGATCAAAATATATGATTATCAAAATTTAGGAAAAACTAAGAATATTATTTTATAGGTAGCGAAATTGTATTTTTAATTTGAATTAGTAGGAGTGAATTCAAATGTAGGATTCGTAAGTAAAATCGCATATAACATGTAAAGTAAATTAATTTTATGTATGAAATAAATTATATACACATTAAACGTATCTACTATAATAATTCGATATTGTTCGCTTTGATTGGAGATTTAAATTTTATCTCGTCTTAGAAACCTGGCAATGTTGTTCAAAAATATATTCACACGTTGTAGTCTCATTTATGATAGTATTTGTTAGAAAATACAAAAAATATTATATAAGAAAAACTGATTGAAAATTATGATGTTTTCATTTTGAATAAATAGGAAAGGATTAAAATGTGGGATTTTCAAGTAAAATCTCATATATAACTTGTAAAAAATAAATTAATTTTATTTAGGAAATATACATAATACTAATCTACTATTTAATATAAATAAAATATTCAGTCTTTACTAGAATAAAAAGTCTAAATCTATGTCCATAGCCTTATCTAAATTATGTGAGTGTTTAATATTAGATTCTACATACAAATATGTGTGAATTATAGGAAAATGTCATGTGTCTTTGGTGGATTCACAATGTTTTCTTAATTAGTCGACTTCCTCTATGGTCGGTCCCCCAGCTCTACCGAAACCGCCCGCCTGTTGGCCGCAACTG
>JAGJTL010000108.1:651978-675785 GCA_022063505.1 Calosoma granatense | reverse complement strand
ATGTGTTTGTGTAGTTATTTGTCTTCTGAACTGATGATATTCACAATAAAACACTTCTTATAATACTTTGGTTAGATAAATATTCACTTGAGATACAGTAGTACTTGCTCTCTGTATGCGTTGTTATGATCTTCACTCTTTACTTGTTTCAAATGAACTGCGGTTAGCGCGCTGCCGGCTAGCTTATATACTCACACACACCACGTCTAGATTATTCTCGAAGCTTCGGGAATATACGTCAATGCCACGCAGTAACGAGCTCGAGAACGTAATACTTCGTTCTAGATCGGTAACGGTCGATACAACTAAGCATGTGGAGTAGATATGAAGTGTTCTAGCATGTTCCAGAAAGTTCTCTGTATACAATATCACAAATATGTTATTAGTACGGTAACAATTGGTCTCGAAGAAAAAGCATAAGACGAACTACATTTATGATAAAAAAAATTTGATCTTTGGCTTTATAATAATGTATTATACATATTTTTAATACGAAAAAAATATTCTGGTCACCTGAGTTTCGCATTAAATAATTTTCGCTTTATATTGTTTTGGAATTAAATAATTATATCAATGTATGTCGATAATGTATTGCAAATTTTTATTCTGGATTGTTTTAAATTCTTTTCCAATTTTTCTTGCATTGTTTGTTCTACATTTCTAGAATACTGTATGTTTATATTTTAAAAACTAAAATGAATATAATGAAATAGGTTTATTTTAACTCAAAATTACTAACACATGATAAGCTATTTTATAAAATTTGTAGAAGAAAATATTTTAGAAATTACCTTGACTAAGTAATGATTTGGTTTCAAATTCAATATGGTTCTATGGATTAGTGAATTAATATTAACATTCTGAGCACCTTCGTACATAATACAAAATATTTACATAGTAATTTTTATTATTATTATAACATTTAGACCAATTTTTTATTAATGCTATTATTGAACGTAAATGATAATAAATTTATTTTTTCAGTTATTTTATGACATGATTAACACTTGCCCGTCAACCCGCATCACTAATGCTGCACTAATATGTCTGAATAAATTATCAGAAAATCTGATAACTCGAATAAGGTACTACAGTGATCCGTGCACCTACAACTTGAAACAGGGAGTATGTACCTATAGACTGTGAAACAAGGATAACATTAACTATTATAACATGTTTTTGCAGACTTCTCTTATGAATGATCCTGAAAATTGTAATGAAAGTCCACAAAGAATGTTCGACTACAATATTGATTTTAGTAAACAAATTGTGGCAGAGTCTGATAGTGAAGATAATGAACTGTTTCAGTGTAGTCAAATATCTGTGCCACAGTATTGTATAAAAACTTTTATGTGTATATTGAATTATATATCAGAGAAACCGCAGTCTTTTAGAGATGGCCAGAATAAAAAGAAAACACAGGTTAGTAGAAGTATTATTATTTATATATTTATAACATAAAATATTAACCAATAATGTACAAGTATGCTATGTTGTTATTTAAATGCTAATATTTGTTTTTATATGGTTTAATATTTTTATAATTGCAGTCTGGAATAAATACAGCCTTACAAGTTGTTGATAAATTAGTTTCTTTGACAACAATGTGTATCAAATCATCGATTTGGGATAATCAGAGGGACGGGAGTTTAAATGAGATTATAAGACAACTAACTTGTCTTCTAGAAAAACTTGGAGATGTTCTCGAACAATTTAGGTAAATAACTGTTGTTATTATGGTATTATTGTGAAAGTAATATTTTATTATCCGTAGATTAATGGTTGTAGCAAGCGATATGGAGTATTTTGAAAGAATGGCGCAATTACATTTGCTGCATTCAACATCCTATTTACTCACCGAGCTTGTACCAGTATCTAAAGCAGATACAATTCTACCACGAACGTTAAAGAATTCTCTTTCAAGTAGTCTTCTTGATGCATCTTTTGGAAGACTATATCCTGCAGCACACGAATCTCTCGTACAGTATGTCAATGTAAATATCCCAGTTTGTTTTAATTTGCAAGAACACATACATAAATATGATTTTATTTTAAAGGTATTTAGCGGACATTATGAAACAGAATCGTTAACAAAATATAAAGATGTACAACAAGTCTGTAAAGCTATGACAAAAGCAGTCAAAATTTTGAAACATAGCTCTACTAGTCACGTCGAAAATTTACAACTTATTTTCGATTCTTTGCCCAGTGTAGAGTTCCATAAAAACCTGTCAATAATAAATACTTTTTTGAAAATTTGTGTCAAAAATAATACTTTGTTTAGTTCAGATGAAGTGACACAAAAATTAGTTGGTGGTAAATAATCTAATTTATACTATGTACGTACTGTTTAAAAAATGAATACTCATTTTGTTAAATTTTATAGATATACTTTTGGCATTTCTAAGTCATAGTGATGAAGATATTCAGATAGAAACGTATTCGTTGTGTCAAAAACTTATTGTAAATATTCTGGGAATAAATCATACTAAACATATTAGTGAAACAGATCCTGGTTCACAAGTTGTATTTTTCTTTCGTTCAGATGTTTTTATTGAATTAGCAGCGCATGGACTCACTAGTAATTCTGTACAGGTAAGATAAATAGTCCACAGTTGTATGTTAAAAATATACAGAGTAAATATAAGAATTTATAGCGCATTTAGATAGTTGTCAGTGTTTTTCTAAATGTAATTTACATTTCAGATTCAGACTTATGCAGAAGATATTCTTATTCACATTTTAAAATGCAAATTTCTAGTATCCGAATCAGTTTGGCGAAAGATGATTCGAAATATAATACCAGCAATGCCAATTTTACAATGCTACATGAATGGTTCTACACCGCTTGGTAAAGCAATAGTTAAAATGATGGATCCAGATATAAGTCCATCCCTGTTCATGTCAACAATTGATGTATGTACATTCAAAATGTGTAAAGAAATTGTATATTGCATTAAAGACTATGTGATTACAGGTACTGAAAGGAAATATGCGTATGTTATTCAGTAAAGATATTAAGTTGAGAAATGAAGCAGTTAGTAGGTTATGTTGGTTGCTTACCACAGAAGAAGATGCAAACGAAAAACTACCGAAAATTAAGAGTTTACAGGATTGTGGCTTAAGTAATATATTCCAGTTTGAGTACCCAATTGACTTAAGTAGAATGAAAAGTTCCAGTCAGTTTTATCAGGTATGAACAGATCTATTTTCTGGGAGAACATAGAGGAACGCAGTTTCCAAATCTTTTTCAGCCTTACATCAAAAGGGAACTCAAAGATTTTATTAAATGATTCTTTTATTGAATCAATCTTCCCTTCTACAAATTTGAGTTATGTTGGATTCGTATGCTTTTTAATACATAATTCAAATGTGTGTGTGTGTGTGAACAAGATTTTTATTTTATAATTTTATCTCATTTGATTTATGATGTACTGCTTACAGGTTAGTAGTTTGCAGCAAGTACTAGAGTTACTATCTAGTAGAAGTGTAGAACCAGCTATTCGACGCTCGGCTTTAACTCAAGTCAGTGTGATGCTGGAAGATCATTTCTTGCATCCAGCTTTCCTGGAACAGAATGGTTTAAAACTGGTATTAAGCATTCTACAAAATTCCTTGAATGTACATCAGTATCACAATTATCCTGATTCAGTTATACCCGCCATATCGATTCTTAAAAACATCTGTTTACATAATGCAGTTATTCGACAGGAATTAGCTCTTAATATTGATCTTATTTTTAATCTACTAAGAGGTAAATTCATATTATCATTGGTTTTGTTTTGAAATTATGTATAAATTTTGTTGGTTTCAGCGTTATTTCTATATTGTACGGATAAAAGAATGCAACAAGATGGTGCACTTCTTTGCAGTCTGCTCTTGTTTAGCGAGTATGCTATTTATAGTTATACTGGCAAGGATATTGTAGGCTTTTCATTGCCAGAAGTTATTGTCCAGAAACTGCACATGCCATTTAAGTGCCATACACATTGGAAAACTAGTCGCCATACCAAACCAAGTCTTGTAGGTAAGTTTTCATACAATTTATATTCTTCTTATATTTAAAATTCTTCATTTGTTTTAATTTATTATAAAAGCATAAAATGGCGCTTAATATTAGGAAAGTATTATTTTATTTACAATTTAAGAATATCACTTAGGAATCCTAGATAAAATATTTTTCACTAGTGAAATAAACTTCCTAGTTTATTGCGACATTGATAGTTTCTGATCGATATTTACTTCTTTGTATATGGAAAGAATTTATTTATTGGTTTATTAAAACATGGATCAAAGGTTTGATGCAGCTTTTATTTTATGTGTGGATATATGTTTCTCAGGTTTGCTAATGGCGGATAACTGGTGTAGGAGTACGTTACGTATGCACTGGAACATCGAGTGGTTCGGTGGCATTAGTGAGCTTATTACTTGGTCACAAGTGCCAGCTATTGCTACCCTTAGCCCTCAGCAGTTGGCTGAATTCAGTGCTGATTTACGACTAACCAAAGAAGACTTGTTAGCCTTAAAAGCTTCATCAGTAGTACACTGTTGTCGGAAATACTTGTTCGATATCGAAAACGCAACTACACATTTATCGGTGCTTGAATCTGTGCGGGGTATAGCAGGGTAAGTGAAAGATTATTTTTTTCTGTATTGAATATTTTCTACGTTTATTTTCTCTTTCAGATATGTTGGTTTGTGGCTACTAGCCTATAAATCTAAAATGTATACCCCTGATGAAAGTTTAATGAATTTATCGTGGAACTCAGCGTTTTATAGATTTCTTTCAGCTCCACCGGCAAATAATGAAGATCAGAATTTACTTATAGAAATATTAAGGTGTCTTACAATAATGTTGAAACTATATAAAAATTCTGGTAAGATAGTACACCCTTAAAGTTATTGCAGTATTTTTAAATGTATTTATAATGTTTTTTTAGGAAAACCTTGTTGGATTACGAATATATTACAAGATTCTACGCAGTATTTACCAAAATTATTACAGGTAGATGTAAAATCTGAACATCAGTCTGTTAGTCTGGAACTACTCACATTGATAGCTGAATGTTCTACATTGGAACAACACTTATTAGATATCGGAATAGTATCTGGCGCCTGCCTGCAAGCAGGAAGTAAATCCAAATCACGCAATAAAAACTGGATACACATTGTCCAGACAATAACGGAAAATTTAAAATTTAACGACACGGAACAGTTTTATAATCTTGGTTAGAAAATTATTTTATAATTAAATTAATAGTTTATATAATATTGTTCGTACATTGTTTTTAGCGTACTTGAATAAATTACTGGCTTGTTTGGTTCAAATTACTTCGAATCTGGGATGGAGTGAAGCTAATTCCCATATTACTGATTTTCATAAATTATTTTCGGAATTAATTGGAGCATTATCGGAACTTTTAACATCATTCCACTATGGCAAAGGAGCGGAAGCTGCGTCATCCTTTATGGGAATGAGTATAACGCGCAATGCATTGTTGACAATGAACCATATTCTCTCTGAAATGCAACATACATTTAAGAAGGTAATATTTTATTTTTTACTTATTTTAATAGTTAATAACAGTCATTACTTTAGTACATGCAGTACAAATATTATATCGAAATTAATGTTTTCCCTAAAGTAAACATGTTGAAAGGGGCTGTCATCAAAGTTATTCCAGCAGAAGATTGAATAGCCTGATAAGATTTTTTTTCTCTGTTAATCGCAATCTTGCATGCTTTGAAATCATATTTTTAATTAATGTTAGTTTGTCAAAAGTTGTCCATATTTCTGTTACTGAATAATTTTTTGTGCGACTGTGGAATTCATGATTTATATACCAACAGCAATAATAGGTTTGAAATTACATATATGATTTTTTTCTAGAATTGGGATACATATTGGGTTAGCGACACCATATGTAGCGCTTCTTTGTTCAGTTTACATTCACTGTGGTCCTGTCGAGACGTAGTTGTAAGAGCTGCTACTTTACAGCTCTTGTCTGGACTAGCTACATCGCCACGTGGTGCGACAGTTATTGTAGAAAGTAAGTGCAGCAATTCAAATAGTAATATCCCACATATTATACTAATATGCTTTTCAGCTGTACGACAGAAATACGGCGGCGTTTGGGAAGCGGCTCTGATGATCCTTATTGATCATAGCGAGGCTAGTATAGTACGAGAACATGCTGCATTGTTGTTGACGAATCTTTGCAGCCATGCAAACGTGTCTGGATCCCAAGTGACATTGCCTCTGTGCCATTCACCATTGTCTGCAAATAAAGTAAGGAAACTATATTAGTTAGGTTAAAAATGTAATAATGTGATCACTTTTTGCTTTTCTCATGTAGACAAGTTGATATTTGTTATATTAATTTTAGGATATGTCTACAATGGAATCAGTACTACTTCTTTTAAAAGAGTACAACTTTTTTGAAGAATTAGATGTACTCTTATCTTGTTTGCATTTGGATAGTACGTTTCAGCCGAATCTCATATCAAATTCTAAGAAGAAAACAACTCCACTAGCATCAGGTAATTTCTTTTGTTAATATAAAACGTTGTCATTATTAGCATAATATTTTCTGTACAATATATCGATGTTCACTGTACCTGTAAACATGCACTAATCATTTGTTTATTTTATTTCATAGTTATCACTACAGCTAGATCTTATGTTGCCACATCATCTGAAAGTACTAGTAGTCACACTACTGAAGGTGGTGTAAATGTATTTGTCACACCTAGTTTGGCTAAAGCTGTTGCAAGTTTCGTCAGTAATCTTTTATTTTTGGCACCAGAACAAGTCTCGGCATTAATGGAGGAGCATGCTTTAGTTCGAAGTTTTTTCAGGTAGGTTTTATTACTTTAGCGCAATTAATAAATTTATAATAAAATGTTGGTTTTTATTATGCTGCAATTTTGGTATTTTTGTTAAAAATATATATGCATATTGTTGAAAAGAAAAATCACTGTCGGAAATGATAAGGTCGAAAATTTGATACTTTTTAAAAAGTGTTAATCATTTTATTCCAATAAAGTGGAATTCGTTTAAGATAAATTTAGGGGACCAAAATATTCTTTGCCTTAAAAGAATTTCATATAACAAATTTATGTAAAATATAATTTTTACACCACTGAGCAAATGTGTGTTTCGTCATAACTAATAGATTTTCTTATGCGTTTTCATCTTATCTTAGTTCTATTGTAATTGTATGGTATGTTTAATTGTCATAATTTATAAATGCATAGTTTAATATCAGATCTAAAATGAAATTATAGTTAGAGCAATTTATTTTTAACAAGGTATTTAAATGAATATTGAATTATATTGAAAATTCCGAATCGTTATATTATTCATTTTTTAGGTGTCTATCAATTCCATCATTGGATGTAACAGACAGCAGACATCTACTTCTCTATGCAGATATTTTAGAAATGTGCAGTTCCGTATGTGCATTATTAACTCGTACTGTTTTAGTTAGTGCATCATGCCGTATGATGGCGTTACATACCAGGGATTGTCTACATGTACTTATATCTTTACTTAATCCGTCTTTGTACAGTAAGTTCATAATTTTTTGTCATACTCTATAATGTATATTAATAATAATTGTTTGCAGATATAAATCAACCTCACTTTTTGTATCTGAGGAATCAGTTATGGTGTGAAATATTTCGATTTTTTACTGCATTATTAGATGCTCAATTAGACAAGGGATCCAAGGATTCCTTGGATATTGCCAAGGAAAGTTATAAAATTTTATCACCCCTGATTGCTGAATGTGGATATGAACCTTTTATTAAATCTATTTACGATTCAGTTGAAAGCCAAACTACAGGTATGAAAAACCATTTACATATCCGTATTTAATTACAATAAAATATCTTCGATTTATAGTGAATATTTTATAAAAAAGAAAAATTTTGTAATTGATACGAATTTTGTATTATAGGACTACAAAAATCAGCACTACAGGCATTAACTTCTTTATTAACAATGGAAGCATTGTCATTTATTTCAAAAACTGATAAAAGCAATAGCTTTTCTCTTCAACACTTGCTTGATGAGATAAAAACACCTCGAGACATATATACGGAAGATATAGAAAACATAGATCCTAATGTTGACCAAGTAACGTCTACCAAGAGATCTTCATTAGAATCTGCACAAGATAAAACAACTCGATCGATTCTTGACAGTTATCGAAATACTATGATGACACAAGAAAAACATCAAAAAACTATGACAACGAAAAAGTTAAAAAAACTACCCGTATTTCGAAGTGAGAAGAATTCACTACTTTTAAGATCTGATGTGAATCTCATGGTTGGTGCTGATCTTTGTAAAATACTATTGCGTTTATATGAAATGAGTAATTTAGAGAATAACAAAGATAATAAACGAAGAGGAGTGATTATTGGTGCTTTGTCTTCTTTGCTCAACACTTCTGATGAAGCGAAGAAGTGTGCATTAGAAGAAGGATTATTGCCAGCTGTCATTACACATTTGAAGAATTTACATGTTGAAGTTAGTTTGCATTCTGCGGATTCTTTGCGTAAAATATCAGACAAGAAAAAGGTATCGAATATTAATACTTTGTTTTTTTTTCTAATTTCATATATTTTATTTGATATTTCCAGGTGTGTCCTATTCTGAAAGAAGTTGATAGTCTTTTTGGTTTAATAACCAATTTCGTAAAGAGCAATGAGACGGCCAAGGAGACAGCAGCTGAATTAGGTTTAGCTGATATAACTCATAAATATTGGCTGTGGTTTTGCTTAGAACGTACTATGCTTGTTAATGCTCTGAAAATGTTATGTACGTTTACATCAAAATGTGATCAAGGTATGTAATTCAAGTTTTTACATTTTACAATTTGTAATAATAATTAATTGTTTTTCGTAGCATGTCAGTCTATAACTCTGACAAATCCAGCACCAGGTTCTGGTCCAAGAAAAGTAGCAACAAGTGTGTCCTTATTAAATGTGATAATCAGTTTAATAACAAAAGAAATGGAACTGGTTAGCAGGTCACACGACATCACTGTTCTTCAACTGTCCTTTCAGGTATTGCAAAGTGTTTGTTCCGTACTGGAGTGCCGTACTATTTTAGCCAAGGTAAGTACAATTATTAGAGTATTAGTCTACAATAGTGTATCCGTGATTTGGCTAAGGTGGGAGGGGGTTCAGAACATAATCTGAAGGAAGTGGATAAATTTTATTATATTATACACATTAGGAAACTTGCACGAATTTTTACTTTTAAATTTTTTTTCATTTCGATTTATGCATAAAAATATATACATAATATTAAACAGTTAGCAGCAATTTAGATTTGAAAATAGCAATTTTTCAAAAAAAATGTCGTCACTTAAAAGGAAACTGATGTGCACAAATAGCATGAGCAGACCTGCGTGCTAATGGTGTATCTTATTTTAATATATTGTATACTTAATTAAGGATTTGGCATTGATATTTATTTTCCTGTACACATTGAAACCGTACATTAATTTTAACACCAATATTCATGAAATAAAAATTATAACTTATGAGACAAACCAAATGTCAAACACTAGCAGACTTACGCACAATGTACTAGTTCTTTGTGACGTCACATAAGATAAAGTCAGGTGATAGGCGATTTGACGCGGGTTTAAAACTAAAGATTTTACATATTTAAAACACTTACAGAATAATTTGTCAACACTTTATTTTCAAGGCTTACATTTTCCAATGTACAGCTTTGATTTCGTCTTTGGTCAAATCTTATATTTAAATACATGTATATTATCTAGGTTTATAATAAAGAAAGTTTATTTTTTTCCATTGTGTTGTTGAAAAAATTAGACGCCGTCTTATGAGATGATATTTTAAACTACAAATAATAATTATTAAATTTACTTTTTGAAGCTGTTACAGTGGTATTAACATTTTCGCTATATCCCGTTTAATCATCTATATTATAGTATATACATAATACTATTGTTGTTCATTTTATTATCATTGTGTACATTGATTTATGTTATGTGTACAGTAATTTAATGATGCTTGTTTGTAGTTTGAATTATTTTAACAACAAAGTAATAAAATGTATTTATCATACAACTATTAAAGCACTATAATGTTACAACGGTGTTGTACATAATATTATATTTTAATGATATTGGAAACAAGTATTTTTACTTATATTCAAGTAAATATAAAACGTTGCACGTACATACAATATATGTATATTTGTTCTTGTTTTCAGAGTAATTTGTTTCAAAGTTTAAATCGCTTACATCCTGCGTTAACTAAACGACAACGCCCGTGGGACACTATAGAACAATTATGGCTGGAGTTTTTAGAAACATTCACATTTTACCCTGAAGGACAATTACATGTGACGAAAACAAATGATGTACTTGAGTTGATTTTAACTTTAACGTCTGGCCCAAAGGCTACCAATAAACTCCTAGCCTTGTCTGTTTTGCGAAATGTATCATTCCACCAATCAAATAGGATAAAACTGTTAGCTTCAGGTAAGGATGTGATTCTACGAAGTTTCTGTTGAAACAAAAATTTAACTATTGTATTGGGTATCATAATTTACTAAAATATTTTATCAAATATAAATATCAGTTGGGAGAAGAGTAAATATTTTTTAATGTGTTGGCAATGAGTTATTTATTTGATATCAAAACATTGCAATGCATTATCAAAATAAATTAATTAAAATTATTTTTTATTATGAGCATTATACTGTACAAGCAACGTCATTATTAGTTCTTAGGTGGAATTACTGAAATATTAATGAACATATTTTTATTACAGTTGAATTTATTCAGTTATTACACACAAAGTTGACCAATGGAACATTCGAAGAAAAAAATATCGTAGTTAGTATAATATGGGCTCTGGTTGCCAATAGCCAGCGATCTAAAATGGTTATAAAATGCGCAGGACTAGACGCAAGAATACAAGATTTAATTAAACAATACGAGATGAAAGGAATTAATGATAAATCATATCAAACCATGCTGTATGTGTTTGCGATACTGAAAGATGGAGATAAATGATATTTAATGAAGATAATAGATTTAATATATATATTTTTTATATTGTGTATAAATAAGATTTGTACTGATATATATTTTTATGTACTTTAATATTTGAATAAATACTTTTATATATATTTATTAATGAATTTGTTTGCTCTGTATAGTAAATATGGCCTTGTATAAATACATGCCGGTATCTTATCAAACTGCGGTTTTTTTTCTTGATAACGTAATACACGGGAAAAATGTCTACTTTGATATTTCGATGGCTATACACATTTTCAGATGACCTAAACATAATTAGCCTATTTTGAAAGTGACGCCTGTGTAACCAGTATCTTTTGTCAACAAAAACGACTGGACGTAGAAAATTGTATGAGGCGTAAAAAATCGTAATTTTGCAGATGATTAATTGAAATATAAACATCAATTTCAATTCTTAGTTTTTATCCGTATATCATTACATAATTAAAATTGTTGCTTTGCTTGAATTAAGACGTATATTAGTATTTTATTATTTGCTTTTATTATTTAGCTGACTCTGCTTATATGTAATAATCAAAAAAGACTTTATTAAAATTATGTATTTATTGAAAACAAAACAGAATATAACAGCAAGTTGTTACACACGTATTTATGTTTTTTAACTGTTTTACAACTTTCATTGCTTTTCAAAGTAGAAAATAGTGTATGTTTTATGTTTTAAATGATTGTCATGCAGATTAGTTCGAATTATTAGTTAAGAAAATAAATATATAAACACTGTTACAGACAATAATTTTAATTTTAAATCTATATGAAAAAGATGGCGTGTATAAGTATAGTATAAATCTTATAATAACGAAAGCCAGTGTTAATTTTTCTACAAAAAATATGTAAATGACGAACTTATGTAACACAAATAAATGTTAGAACATGGTATCGATTTAACTCCCCTCTGGTGAACAGGCTTCAGAACTGCATACTTACACTATTAACCGATCGGAGCGTGTCTCTGCTACATGTAACTGTCAAAAACTTATTTCGAAATTTTTTAGTGAGTGTGACATATGAGGTTCTGTTTAATAGTGTAAAACAATTGACTTGCAGTGTAATATTTTGTGATGAGTGCGAACGTTGCTACTAATTTCCCGCCACAGACATATTCTTCATCGTTTTTCTTAAATGCGTTAACAGATGTAAGTATATAACATGTTTTCTAGGTTATAAGTGCATGAAATGTATGTTTACTCGATACGTAGGTAGGTGTGGATAATTAGCAAGGTGCAATAAACCTTGTGTAAACAAATATCTATTCCGCCTTCTAGATCTACTTAACAGTTATTTGTGAAAACTATTTGGTACACACGTTTTTTTAGTATTTAGTTTTTTTTTTATATTGGACTAATAAGTAGGTATGAAATTCTGTTTTACTGGTATAAGTTACATATGTTTAAAATGTACATATATAGTGTATAATTTTCTTAAGTAGGAGGTGGCGTTCTATGTTTTATTTTGTTTATCTTAATTATAGCAAAATTTATTTTTAAATTGAACTTTAAACATTTCGTAGACTTGTTTACAAAAGCTGAGTGAAAATTGTTAACTTAAATTGGTAGAATATAGATTTATTTTAGAATAATTACACGTTTGTTATTGAAAGAATATATCTATCAGTAAATGATTTATAACATTCTTTGTGAAGTTATAAATATTTGGCTTGGATAAAATAAAGTTCATGTCAAGATAATTAGTCTGTGAATACATATGTTCGATTTAAATTGACGGGCATGTGCTTAATCTAATAGAATGGATTATTATATGTATACGCAAGGACGTGTCACAGCATTGCTGTTACATAAAACAAAATAATGTATTACAAGCTATCTGTCCTCCATATTCTATGAGCCATGTGACAAGTAATTTAACACGAGTGTGACATATTGATACATTTAAGTCGAACATATTTAGTGCTGATTTTTGTATTTGAAATCTTTTATTTCCTTGCCGCTTTTCTTTCTCAAGTTATATAAATATTTATAATTTAATCTACACGGAAAAAGGAATATGTGCTAGTGATTTTAAATTAATTTGTAATACGAAATTTGAAACGTACCCGGAAAAATTCCCAAATTGTTTATATTACATCATGTGTGCGTAGAATGTTAATTTAGACAAAATTTATAACAGTGCTAGCCAATCTTTTTATACCTCTGGCCTATTTTAATAGGGTACTTCATAGTAAAAATTCAAGAACCGTAATTTTTTGGATTCGGATACCCGAATAACCGAGATTCTAATACTTCTGGAACCATTTCTTGAATTCAATTCCAGGAACCGAGTACTTAATAACTTGGATTCGAATATCAATTTTTTTGGAAGAAGCGATTCTTTGGATCTCGCAACCGAATATTCCGAAATTGAAGTATTCAGGTACCTGGATCTTTTTGGAACCGTTTCCAAACTATTCGGTTTCGGTTCCCAGCACTAGCATAAAGTTTCCATTCCATTAAATTTTTTATTAACGCAATGCGAAACAACATAGGTAAACGTTCAGGCATAAGAAATAAAATGTGGTTTGTTGAACATTTTGGGTTTGCTACAGTTTTTATAGTTCTTCTGCTTAACAAATTTCGGTTTAGGATTTGATTAATGTTGGATTTCCAGGATAAGGTTCAACTTAATTCTCAAGTAAAAACAACAATATCAAAGAAAAACTACGTTGTTTAGTTATTTCATAACATTAATGCCACAAGGCACATTCGATATTGTTCGTTTTGTTTTGCATATTTTTTAAAATTATTGTGTCGTATGCAAATGATTTAATACGGTATATAATATACATTTGAAAACCTGTTCAAAGTTTTTGTCATTAATAGTTCCAGTGTGTATATATTGAATAACGTTTATCCGTTTATTTTTCTCGATTGGGAAGCACTGATTTAAAACACATGGTTTTTTAGCAAATTATTACGTAAACAGTAAAACTAGAAATGCGTGCCAGATAAAGAAATATGTTGGTTCAATGTTTATTATAGGTATGTTATAAAATAATTGTGAACAATTATAAATTTTCTACATTATAAAATATTGCTTAAAAATATAATTTTACCAATTTGCATTTTATCTAAAATAACGTTTTTTCGTGTATTTTATACGAAACATTAAAAAACGATATGCGAAATTTATATGAAATAAAAAAAGGAAAAAAATTTCTTAAATATTTAAAATTATGTTTTTGTCTTTGTTTTTATGTTGATACGTGTCAATTTTCTTTATAATGTTCACATGACCATATTAATTAAATATAACCTAATTCATTAAATAGTTTTTTTCTTTCATAAATAGTTTTGTATGAATATTTTAGCATTTATTAAAATTATAAATCGATAAAATAAAAATAAAGATCGATTTGAATTTGCTTCTTATTCATTTTATTATATTTTAATATAAAATAATATATTAAGTGAACGAAAGGTACGCAAAGTAAAAATGCAAGACTGGTAGTTAAATTTAACTAATGTAAAGAAAATAAACCTGTCATTAAATATATTCAATTCATGTATATTAGTTTTAATTAGTTATTAATGTGTTATGTAAAGTGGTATATAGCATGGAAGATTTTTTAATAATATCAGTTTAATATGGATGTGGGTACGTATATCATATATAATTGACTCAGTCCATGTTTTTTCGTAGGATGTCGGCGTTTCGTCCAATTCTTCAAAGAAGAGGGCGCGCAGCACAGATAACACAGATTCCTCTAATGCAGTATTAGATTGTTTCATATCAACGGTAAGTCAGAAATAATTTATTCATTATCATATTGTAACCCAATTAATGTAACTTAAACTGGTGACTAAATTTGATTTAGATGCTTAAGTGTAAGACTTGTGCGGGTTGTATGTATTGGATTATGTTTAAATTGTAACCTTTTTTCAGGATTTTATGTAATTCTAAGCATATTCGTTATAATAATATGCTAGATCAGTTGTATACAGATAAATTACTTTATTCAATTTCGTTTGGATACTTGCTTTTGGAATACTTTTGTGGATTCAATAGCGAATGCTATATTTACTGTGCGACATTAGCACGTACAATTTAATTTTAATTGAGAAACATAGTTAATTAAACGTCAATATCTAAAAAACAACGGCTTTACATTAGATGTACACGTTACTACTGATATAACGGCCAAACTGGTAGTTAAGAATGAGTGCTGAAATCACTTCATTGGTTTTTGCTTTCAACGTTCTAGAACTATAAATATAAATTCGAATATGTTAGCTCTCAACATATATTTTATCGCTTTTTAGTACCAAAAAACTAATCGAATTAATCCAATTACTTCAAAGTGTTATGATTTATGCTACATAAATTAAAGCTATAATTATTTCTATACTCTATATTCAATTGTGTGTTGAACTTTTTTCGGGATATATTGGTCGACCGGTTTTAGTGAAAATTTTTTTAATAAATTTTCACGGTCATATTTTACGTGTACTTAATTAGTGTTAATATTTTATTGTACAATATATGTAAATGCGATAATTTTGAAAACATTATAGAAAAACTTGTTACAGTAAATAAAAATCAAAACTATTTATAAATTTGAATTACTGTTTTGATTATTAAAACTTTCAATAAATTATCTAATGTTACAGATATTTGTTATTTTTTTTCTGATAAATATGGAATGATGGAATATTTTCTATAATCATATATTAATAATCTGTAAGGAATTGTAAAAATATAAGTTAATATACGGTATATATTAATTTTAGTGTAAAACCTGCTAGAATCCTAGCAGAATTATACATAGGTACTAATGTATGTATGTATGTACTTATTTATTCAGTAACCTGGTTACAGATGTAAATTTTAATATTTTACATATATATTCCGTTTTCCTAGAACGTGTATTGATAGTGTGACATATAATTAGTAAAATAATTAGTTTTATAATTAATACGATCGTGTTTTTATGATTCGTCTAATAGATTAATTAAATGTAATTTGACCATGTGCCAATGATGTGCAAAAATTAATATTTATGTGTGAATTAACTAAATATCATTCATTTCCTTAATTATATATATAGATATTTTTTACAAGTTTTTCAGTTTATAATATTACATCGCGTGCTGTAATAGATTATTCTTGTAGATTTTCATGATCATTATATTCAGTGTTTAGTAGTATCTAATTGTGCATTGAACAAATGTGTTTTTGTATTCCATTGTTGTTTCTATTGTAATTACGTAAAAAGTGTAATAATCGTTTATGAAAAAAAAAACGTGAAATAGTTTTTGTACGTAGAACATATATCTGAGTGTAGGAATAACCTTTTTATTGCAGCGTATTCAATAATAAATAATACATTTTTACTACTACGAAAAATAATGATATCCGTTTTAAGGTTACGAGTATTGTACATATTAGCGCTTTTAATAATCTTGTTTTCAAATATGTACATTACATTTGGTAGTTAGGCATGAGTAAGTATTCTCTAGTCCAATAATAATAATGTATTTAAGCTTATTTAGCGTATGTCAAACATTTTAAGCACATTACTAGATATGTATTAAAAATATAAGAATTAAGAAACAAGATAATCTGGCTAAATAAGATTTCAGTTATAAGGTTTTCGTGTCCTCTAAATATAGATGGAAGGTCAATACCTAATTATCTTATTCAGTTATGATACTTTTCAAATGATATATTGTATGACATCCGTATTATTAAATATATATATGTTTTTATAGAATAATGGTTAGAGGTAATTGTTTTTATATAAGCCTCTATATAAGCTTATTGATGTAATTGTAGAATATGTTGCTAGTATAATTATTTGATTATATAATGATAAAATAATTGTGCTAAATATCCGTAATACAATGCAAATGTCTGATATGCAATTAAATGTGTATAGAATGTTTCAAAATAATTGCACACGACTCCTGAAGACCCTCACAGCAAGTGGTTTATTAAGCGGACTACAGGGGTAAAAGTATTGGGCCGTATTTAGAATTTTTCACTTCTCAATATTAAATTTTTTTGTTGTAATATACCGTTAATCGGCACATTCTTCCTTAAAATTTTGGTAATACAACCCCGATGTACAAATAGCAAAGCATCCTGCTGTGATGGTTTTGCCCACGCATTACGAAGCCAAGTCAGTGTGCAATTATTTTGAAACATACTATACACTGTAGAAGTTCTATTTGATCTGTATATCTTTTATAAAGTAATATATTTTTAAATGATTTTTATTAGTATTCAGAGTAATATATTTAACTAGTTATAAAATATTAATTTCTGCATTTAAGTACCATTTAATATTACTAATTTGCATTCATATTGAAATTTTCACAATTTATTATATTTATGTTGAGTGTTTTCTATTGTGACAGGATGAAAAACAGGATTGCTATAATCAAATATGAATTTACAACTAATGTCAACCATGACATTGATGCGTGATAGATTATTCATGCTGGTAGTATTCAGCTAGAATTATGTATTATTATTTTTGAAATTAGATCTTTATCTTCGTCATTAGTAACCGTAATTATGTGTGTATGTGTTTGACAAGCACGTGTAGGTACATGCGCAAATATATGCTATTATTGTCGTGTGTTATGATGATCTGTGAAGTGGCATCCCGACACGGTTAACTGCATCAGATTGCTGTGCATCATGTGCTTAAGTGTTTGATTGTCGCCATTTGATTAATTTCATCACTGTGTGCCAACGTGGCAAATCAATTTGACACTTGGCAACTTTATTTCATATTTTAAATTCCTGAGTATTATTGCTATAATAACTTGAACATAACAGTTTACTTTTTACTAGATATGACATAGACTTATTTAATAAATTATTATATCCATAAAATTTCATTTTCAGCTTTAAATGATAATGTTCGGAATATTTTGTTTGCTAATGTTTTCTCTATATTTCAATGTCTATAAAAGAGCGTGAATAGTACTTACCTAGTTGTCATAATTTTTACTGAAATATATTAGAATATTTTTGCAGAATTAGTTTTTTATTCAATTTCAGTTAAGTTCTGGATAGAAACATGATTGTTAAACATAATATATATCATCAATTATAATCAAAATAGGACAACTGAATTACTATAATTAAGTTAAACTTAATTTAATTTTAATTACACATTTCCTACTTTTAATGTAAACTGAGAAACTAGATTGTCATGACTAATTAGGTTGTGTATATCTGTGTACACTTACATAATCTAATGATTATATCTTAGTTTAGTTTTATAATTTAACGAGTTAAAACAATATCAAACTTGTCTCAAAATATTAATGTTATTTAACAGCAGAGCAACGTAAATTCGCTTCGACATTGACAGTTTTTACAGGAAATTTAAGTTGAGCTTGGGCCTAGAAACGTGGTATCAGATTTTAAAATATATACTGATTTTGTTAAAACAATATTAAAATGATTATTTCTTTTTGTACCGAATAGTAGTGACATTATTTGCGAATAGTTCGTTTTGAAATGATTAATTTTAATAACAGTTGAAATTAATTACGTATTATATAAAACCTGTCTGGTTTTTTTCTTATTTATCATATTTTATAATCATAGCTGAAAAATTTAAATAGGTGTTGATTAGATGTCATTTCAATATATATGTACTCAAAAAATAACTTTTATATATTGCGTTATTATAAAATTCTATTAATTTGACTACATTTTTTTTCAAAAAATAATGACAATAGTTCATTCATATTTGATTGACAGTACTGATTGTGTGGTATAAATAATGAGAAATATAATTAAAAGTGAAGGCTATCGTAGTGTCTAAATGAAAAATTATCAATTTTTAGTCTATAGTTCAACTGTAAATAACATATTTTTAATTTTTTTTAGTATGCTGTTATTAATTATAAATGAAATAGCGTACAATACATTTAATTATAAATGTTTATCAAACTTTTTATGTTTTGTTCATTGCGGCATTCATAAATAAATAATACAGTAGACGCTAGATAACGTGAAAAAAAGAACAGTGAGTGTTCACCCTAACGTTTTGTTCACGTTAACAAGAGGCTAATTTGATGCTTAAAACAATATGATTCTATTGTACAAGTAATACGTTACGCATATAAATACTTGTTTATTAGGAACAGCTTTTTTCTCAGTTCATTTAGTAATTGAACATAGTTGCAATCAATTCACTTTCTTCTGATTATGATACGTACATATGTGTTCACGTTATCGAAAATCGGTTTGTTCACGTTATACGGCCATCAATGTTATGAAAATGATTGTTCACGTTAGCCCGAATTTCCGATACCCGGTGTTCACGCTATCGAACGTCTACTGTAATACAACATTACGCTATATCCCAGTTACCCAGTGTAGTACAATTAAGCATATTCTTTAGCGAAGTTGCCAGCTCACACCAGGAGAGATCTACAGCTTATTGTTTATGGCATTGTCCTTGGTGGGAATCGAACCCGCGTTTATTTATATAATAAGAAATATTATTTCTCCGATTTTGCAGGCATAAGTCTATATCCCAGCAATAACACTGCTAAAATCATCAAGTAGTATTATATAATTGTTCTTCGTTTAGTTAATGTCAATATTTATATTCATACTACTTTTATAATGCCTGTCTTATAAAACAACTAAACGGGAAAACCATCATTACTTGTTATGAAATTGAATATAAGTTGATGAACATGTTTTTCAACAATTGCCAGTATGATTAAATTTAGATTTTCATAAAATAAATACTGTCAGTGAAATGTCAAAACAAATTCGTAAGATTACTACTGACGAACTACATTGTATATCCATATGCAAATATTAGTCACATTTCAAACAATTAAAATTTCACTGATTTGTAGAATAATTTTGTAATAGAGGATGTAATTAGGTTATTACCAAATCGATACAGATGAAGATTTGTCAAAATATGATTTAGAGCAGAGATCTTTGAAATCCATAGACGCAACTAAATATATTTTACATAAAATAAATTTCATACTAAAAATGTACATTTCGCCATAATAAATAATTTATCTTATTCGATAAAAAAAATTAACAGTGTTTGGAAGGTGAACCCTTAAAACTTACTCACGAACGAATTTATTTCAGTTTGTTGAATATTATTAGGTTTTAATATTATCACACCATTATTCCAGTTAGCCTTAGTAATATACATATGTTTTGGAAATAGCTTAGTTGAAATGTTCAAATAATCTCTGCTACCGATATACATTGTATACTATAGATTGTATAGTATATTTTTCTACTAATATCATGTAACAGAATTTTGAAGTTGGTTAATCCAGCTGTTGTTTCTATGCTCTGTGTGTGCTATGGGTATAAACAGATGATTCACTGTCAGTGTTCTCCATATGTTTACTGTGATTGCTGTGTGTATGCATAGTGATAATGCCTGGAGCTTTATGGTTGTGCGAGATGAGGTCAGGGTAACATTGACAGCAGTTACAAACGGCCGCTGTCAACGATAACTATAACATTACAATTTATTAAACCCGTGCTGCATATTACAGAGACATTTGTAAGGTATGTATTATACAGAGTATATTTAAATTTTAGCAATACATGTATTGTATATCATTTTATGTTGGCGTTTTAACCAGCTGTCACTTTTAGAATATTACTAATTATGCTAATCTGCATGAGTATATTTTATTTTTGTTTTCAATAACTAACCGCTTCTAATCGTAAAAAATGTGAAAGATATTTTAACTGAAATTTTCTCAACAATTCTTGCTATTCAAAAATTTCTAAGACTCAAATCAAATGGTTTAATTCGAAGTATGTCGTGTCCCGGTAGTGATAAGTTTCTATATTTTTATATTAATATAAATTATTCAAAATTTCGATGATAAGTCTTAAGAATATATTTACTTTCTTCTAAACAGTATTATTAGGTTGATGCATAAGTTCGTCGCGTATTTTGGTTTCTAAGGCAAAAGTGGCTCGAAAATGGTTTTCTAGTTTCCAAGAGGGCCATTTTGACTGGAATGATTCCCCACGTTCAGGGAGACTATCCGACTTTGATGAAAACCACGTCAATTAACTCTGGAATTAGGCAGTGTGATGAATTGTGACCAATCAACCATCGTACGGTATTTGTATTCCATGGGCAAAGTTCAAAAATTCAAGAAATGCATCAACTCAATAAATGTCATGAAAAATATTGATTGCGAGATTTTGATAAAAATACTGGTTTTTCATGTCCCCAGATTATTTTTAGTAACCTTTCGTTGTTAATAAAAATTTTAACACACTGTATACTTTATGTGTTACAAACTAAATATACAAAATTATTTTTTCAAAAACCGTGACCCAGTTTAAAAATGCATGAACTGTAATAAAAAATACATTAAAATAAGGTTCCATTTATGGGCTGTTAACCTTTATTAATAAAACCAAATTATATAAGTTCAAAATGTTAAATAGTTAAACATGTCCCCATGTGTAATTTTTCAAATATGAAAATATCTATTATTATTTTTCATAATACTACTCATTTTAACTAAAATCAAATTTTTTGTCATGAAAACCATTACTACTAAATAGTCCTTAATCAGTATTTAAAATTCTGATGTTTATATATGATTGGTACTAAAGTTATTTATAGTTCTTGGAAATAGATAACAATAATATCCATTGATATGTTTATCAAAAATTCATTTACTGAAACTTGAAACTAAACATGTGTAGACATTAATTTTTTAAGTATGAAATAGTTTTTTCATTTATTTCGTAGTAATTCATTTTTATATAAATAAAATTACTTTCTTTTTACTACGTATTTATATTATTATAATTCGACATGTTTCAACATCATTGTGTCATCGTTTACATTTTGTAATAACATATCTAATTTTAGAATCATTTTTTTTTCGTTTACTAATTTCAATCTAATTTTTATATTCTGCATGAATGCTTTTATCAGTCAAATTCGTATGCTGATCATTAGTTCGTAATTTTGATGTTTTTCTTTTCAGATGCGTAATTATATGTGCCACTTGAAATACGTTGGCGCAGTATTTTTACTCGTCTTTCAGTTATCACATTGCTCTGATGAAATATACCAATGCATGGAGTCACCCAAAGCCGTAATTCGTACATTTTTCTCTATAAATGACTATCAGAGAAACAATCTACATTTCTTAAGCAAATTCAATTATGTCGCTTTTAATGTATCAGAAATGACTCATTTAGAAAAAAACATGTTCATAACTTACGAATCGAATTACATCGTAAAATTAATGTTGAATGACAAAAAAATCGAAACCATTGATAAAGGAGCTTTCAATGAATTATTCTGTGTGAAATATCTTCTACTACAGAATAACAGGATTTCTGAACTGAAGAACGGAACATTTGATGGACTCTACGGTGTGGAAGAATTATATTTGAATAATAATAATATTTTAATAGTTTCTAATGAAGCGTTTAAGAATCTGAGATACGTGCGTAAACTGGATTTGTCTCATAACAAAATAATCCAATTCACTGTGGGCACATTTGATTCTTTATCGAAGTTATGGGAACTGCGTTTGGGTCACAATGGATTGTCGATAATTTCTCCTGATTGGTTTAAAAGTACTACTCATTTAAATCGGCTTTATTTGAATAATAATCAGCTTTATTCTCTCAATGGTTCAGAGTTCAGATATCTATTACGTTTGGACTTCTTGGATTTGAATGGTAATTTTCTAACTGTGCTGGCAAGTGAACTATTTCGTTCCCTGGGCCGACTTTCGGAACTAAACATTGCTAATAATAAATTAAGATATTTAGACGTGGATTCTTTGCCTGATCTACAACGAATTCATATGGAGAACAATGACTGGCAATGCACAGATCTTCAAAACTTCGTTAAACAATTAAAACAATCAAAGATTGGAATTGTTATTAACAATGTCACTGTTAATAATGACATAAATTTGGCAGAACTTTCATGTTACAATGGAACGGAGATGTTGACAACTAGTACTTCCACTACCATGTTTATACCATGGTATCCAAGTGAAAGAGTGGAGCCTTCTCAAGTACCTTACGTCACACCTGCAGCCAGAACTGATAATCATTTACCGGACGAAATGTTAAATGGCACTGCGAATATTTTGTCAGCTATCAGAGAATTAAGGACTGTTATGATTGTACTGATTGTTATTATTGTTATTGTTTTTGCTATCGATATTCTGATTAGAATGAATACCTGTTCTCGAATTAGGAATCGTGTTTATATTAATAGAAATATGGAAGCATCACTTCCGTTGTTACTTCGGTAATGAACATAGCAAGATATAATTGATTAACAATATTCAAAACTAAATATGTATTTTTGATATTTTAGTAGTATGCACGATAGTGCAAGACTAATTTACATCTAAGAAATAATATTTTTAATAAAGGACTGATTTTTTTCATAAGATATGGCTGTGTTAATCGATTCTATTTTCTAGTATTAATTCAAATATAGCAGCTCGGGTAAGTGCGTTTCGCATAAAAATTTACATTTTTATTAACGTATTCATTCTGACATTAATATCTTTCTAGGAGATAAATTAGTTTTTCATTGTTAAATTGTCAAATTTACAGGTTCATAAATATCATTCGAGTAATATTATATTTTTAAGACATTATTTACTAGCAATATATTATATAATTTTGTATTACCTTTGTATTAAAAATAAATAGTAATAAAAAATTAATAAATAAACACGACATAATATTTAACTATAT
>JAGJTL010000108.1:620568-635690 GCA_022063505.1 Calosoma granatense | reverse complement strand
TTATAACAAATTAACGAGACGTTTCATTGTTACATTGTTTGCAATATTTCTTAGTACAACTATTCGATCGCAAAACATTTTCGCTCGCGTAATTCGCTCACATGTTAAGGCGTAGACTGTATTTGCTATTTTAAGAACTTTGATTTCATATAAATCTCTTGATTTTTTATTACATAAAACTAAAAATAAATAACACCTGTCAGAATTTTAAAAATATGAATATTTTATGTTTAATAATACGTAATAATAGTACAAATTCTATGTACTACATTGGTATTATAAATTATATTTCGAATAAAATAGTATGTACAACTTTCTGTAAAATTCATTTATATGAAAACAAAAATGTATTAATAATATTTGTAAAGTTATGTTACCTGCATATTTTGAATCAATTAATTTTACGTTTTATTTATAAAATTGGCAGTCATTTGTATTATTACTAGAATTTTATTATTTGAAGAAATAAGTTTCTTTCGTGTACACGCATTTAATTTTTACGTTGAAATTCATCACAATTTGTCATAATTTACATCAGTGATTTTTTACATGCATTTTTACAAATTATTTAAAAATAAAATATGATTGGATTTTTGTACAAAAATATTTAACATTAATACAAATAACATTCGGCATGTATTAGAAACCATCCAATTAAAACAAAGATCATTTTCGTGGGAGTAAACATGAAATATCATCCTAGTGATAATTACATACCAGCATATTGTAATTAGTCAAATGTACAGCGCGTGGACACTAAATTATTGTTTAATTTGGGTAATATAACACGATACTCCAAAATTAAGGCTTCAAAAGTAAACAGTATTGTTATGTACTGTCGACACCGGAAAATTGTTTATACTCTTATTTAATTATTGTAAATTAGTCTTACATTAGTATCCGTGACAGTATGATTGTTTAGATTTATTATTTAATACAGAATTTAGAGTGATTTTATCATATAAAAATCTGTTTTATTCTGCGCAAAAAATACAAATCGCTACCGAAAAATTATATACACCGTAATTTAATGATTGTAAATTAGCCTTTTCCAGTAACGTACGAATCCATGACATTTTGATTGTTTTTAATTAATAATTTATACAGCTGTCACAGTGATCTTAGAAAAGTCTGTTTTACACTGCACAAAAAATTATAAACTGGTTAGTAGATAAATACGGGTACAAACAATTTAGTGATCATGATAGTATATATGTAATAATTTAGATATGGTTTTTTACATAATATAATATAAATATTGAAATAACTGAAAATACAAACGTACATAAATATTTAAAAAATATATAGCGATACAGATTGTATGTATATTAAATAGTGTTAATGTTTTGTGTGTTATTATGACAATTATTCTGTCAGGATTGTATTTTTATATGTTATTGTTAAATACACATTAATTTAATTATTGTAATTTGGAAACTTGCAAATAATATTGTACACTTTAGTTTAACTAATTATTTTAAAATGATTGATTACTATGTGTACTTTGTACATTTAATTATATAATGTTAATTCTGGTTTTCCATTAGATTGTAGGCGGTGTAAAGTACGATTATTTGTTTACTATATTAGAATTTTAAGTTCCGTAGTTTAATAAAATAATGTTAATTCATTCATTAACGCACCATAGAAGGCAATCTGAAATATCATGGAATTTTGAACTATATACAACATCTTTATAGTTTTTAGTGAACTTTGTATTTAATAGTGTCATTAAAAGTATTTAAATGAAGATAGAAAAACTCAATATGTAATGAATCATATTCTTGAAATGAGAAGTTACAAACGGATGGAAATGTGTACTACAAAGGAATTCAAAATGAATTAATTATTCTGTGAAATAATTTAGCATATATCTTGTATATATATTTTAGGAATTTTTAGATGACTTCAGGAATATAGATATAGGTATTTTTTGCATATTCATATATAAATGAGAACAATGTAAAAATTATTGTTGGATTTATTAGCAGTGTATATTATATTTTTTATAGTATGATTAAAAATTATGACCCCAGAATATATATAATTAAATATTTATTTTTCACATTATTCGTGTGTAATAGATTCGCTGCGTAGTATACACAAAATTTTACATGAAACATTCAATTTTCTGGAACTGATTATAATAAATATCTTATTAATGTTGCTATAACCGGTTGGAATTTACATTTAAATATTTTATTGCTCAAATAATGGTATTTGGATTAAGATGATGTGTATATAATTAACAATTTAATACTTAAAATTAAACATATGTGTACATGAGTTAGTAGTTTGAGAAACTTATTTTAAAAATTCGTAAATAGAACTGTATATTTTTTTATCTATCAGAATCTTTGAAGTTTTGAAAGCAAATGAAAATTCAAATAGCTTCCGATGTTTACAATCTCATTTGAAAGGAATGTTAAATTTTCCGTTCTTTGAAATAAAGACACATGTCAATTCCTATTTGCAAAGAGGATGTTGAGTAAGATTTTTTTTTATATTAAAAGTACACCATGATACACACACAATTTATGCTGGTAGCGTTCTAGAAAACATTATTCCGTTTTTATTTCGTCTGACACCATATGGTAAATGTTTTTAGAAAATAAACTAGACCATTTTGTATCGCGGACACTGACACACAGCTCATTGACGTCAGAGTCGACGCTGCTAGTCTTGTATTACGAATAACAATAACAACGAGGATGGCTGCACGCTGAACATACGAGCGACCATACAGGTCCGGCTATATTAATATTATATGTATTTAGAAATTCTATTCATTCCGCACTGCAATGTCATATTGTCGTATAACGAATAAATTAGTATATTCCAATGTGTACGTGAGGAGTGCAAGATTAAGCAGTAAATGAATGGCAGTAATTAGTAATAAATGTTTCCGATGGGATTTGAAAAGGTAATAATATTGTTTATTAATATTTTTTATTATAAAATAGATAACCTACGTAATCAAGTAGTAATAGATGTTTTATTATTATCAAAAAAAGACACGCAAACACTTCTTCCTACTAATTAAGTTGCGCATCACTTATGTCTGCACATTACATGAATGTGAATGTGCCGAATGATTGATTTGTTTTTCGCGGATTCATGTATCTATTGTTGATTATGTACGCAATAAATTTGTTTGTCTAGTCTGTTTGTCGAAAGTATTAGTCTAACAGCTACACAAGTAGTATCAAATATTTTAATTATTGTTTTTTTCTAAAACATATTTACAGATTATAATTGTTGTATAAAACTGAATATGAAGTGAGATTATTATTCCCAAGGATCACCTACGGGTTATATAAAATACACTGCGTAATAGTACGGTTCCATTTTGTTAGTTGAAATACATGGGGGTCACCTTATATTCCGGTATATCTATTTAATATTATATAAGGAACAAATTTTTTTCCTTTCATTTTAAAGACCGATAAATATGTATGCAACAATATTTGAACGGAGTCATTTATGAATTTTCGTTTTCAAACAGTTAGTTGATATAATAGATAAAAAAAGTTTTAACATTTATAGCAATGGAATATAAATCACAAAAAGAATACTTTGTACACATACATGAATATGAATCATTTTTCAGACCAGTACTAATAATTCATGTGCTTAATGCAACAATGTACCACATAAAGTATTCAATACATGCACAGGACAATTTTCAAAAGTAGTGTTATAACCTACAAATTATTTTAATTTAACGTTACTTACAATGAAATGTTGTGAGAATTTTTCTAATAATTTTATTCCTGAAAATAATGGCAAAAGTAAAGTAATAAGGAAGTTTAAAAATAATTTTCCTTTGGAATTTCCTTAACGGAAACTGTAGTAGTGACGAAATATTACAATGAATGAAAACATAAATTTCCACCAACACATTTGCATGTGATATAATGAGATGCACATGTTGACATATTCATAATCTTATGCTACATTTACATATGTGACATCAGGGTTTTTCATTATTTGCTAGAACTGTACATAGTGACTCTTGAAACATGGCTGCTTTTGAAATCATCTATTTTATTCAGAATAAATAAATATATTTTAAATAAAATGTGTTTTAAACTTAAGAATGTTTTGTATTCGATAGTAAAAAGGACAATAAAATATTTTTTTAGGCTCTGTGGTTGTCGACGATCTTTCATTATTATTTATTGCAAGTCTGCTCTAAATTGCGCTTTAGAGCATATAAACTGTTATACGTCGTACGGTGAGAACTAGCGGCTGAATTATACATGTGTAGATACAAAAATTGGTAATGGGAGGGCTTAATGATGCACTCTTCACCGCACTTTATTTATTACACCCATAGTTTGATTTATACTTATGATTATAACATAAAAGAGTACAATCGGTGTAGACAACTTTGAGAGTATATGTGCATTTGGAAAGAAAAAAAGCACTTAACGACCATTTAATTCCAATCTTGAACCTCAGACTGTACCTTCGTTTCCTAATTCCAGCCTGTAGTTCATTTTTTAATTCGCAGGAGTAAACCCAAAAGTCTAGTTTACAATAGAAAATGTTAGTGGGATATTTAATTAACTAGACCATTTTGTATCGCCGACACTGTAATTGACGGCAGATTTCAATTGTACTGAATTTAATTCAATATGCAAACTCCAAATATGTATGAATTTTGAAAAAAAACTTAAGTTCTTTAGGTAAACATATTAAAATTTTTTTCTAAATATTTTTTTGTCATAAAAAAAGAAGTTATTTACGTAACATATAGTCGGTCGTTTGAACTGGTATTAGAGTGGTGTAAAACCGACCTGTCGGTAGCCAATCACAGATCTAAACTATAGCTCCTTCAAATTAAAAAATGGACTATAATACACACCTGCGCGATTCCGCCCGGCCAGTTACCAGTTCTCGCCGTATGGTCTATATGCAGAGTGTACTTTGTATATAAAATGCTTTAAAGGAATAGTCAATTAAGTTAAGATCGGGTAAATACGGTGATAATTCTTGTACCTTGTTCTTGTTCTTGTCAAAGTCCTCTTATGTTTTTCGAAATGCTGTTACCTGATATTAGGTTTAAAGTATTGTAATTTCTTTCGTTAACCAATTTTACCTTTTGTATATTGCATGATATAAAAATATAATCAGAACTTTATTTTTTTTAACAGAATAATAAGTTTTTGGGGACTTCTAAATTTGTATATTTTATATTGCATATAAGAAAATATAAATACACATATCACTTCCTGTAACAATAAAACCGTCTGAAAATAGCGAGGAATGTATGTTTTTGGCTTGTATTGTTGTTGGCATTTGAAATATGATTTTAGAATATAATAAAACTGTTACTTTAGCACTTTTAGGCATGAACAATCCAAGTTTATAGCACGTATTATAATAGTTTACAGCGGACATTCTAGAAAGTACTAAAAGTATATTTTTAAACATTAGTCTCTAAAATTATTACAAAATAAAATTAGTTCCCGAAATATGACTAATCCAACCACATATTAATGTATGTTCATAAAATAAATTAATAAATATTTAAAAAAATTTTAATTGTAACGTCTATTATCTAAGAATCTCGTAATTAATAGTGCTGATATAGACCGATTGCTAGTTAATTATGAACGTGCAATCATTTAATTAAACTCTACATAAAGAGCGCTCAACATTCAGTGTATTTATTGAATCTCATATGTTAGGTTAAGTACAGGAAGTTCGGTCATTTGTGCGCACGCGCACCAAAGGTGCTGTACAATTAATCACAGATACACAGCACCCGTTGGGTAAAATATATAAGTACCATATACTTGCCTATATATGAATTACGATCGCATGACAGTGTATTTATGCACACCTCTAGCTTAATGGCTCGCTACTAGGAATTTAGCTGTACTTAGAAACTTTATATAAAACAAGATTTATTAAAAGCGTTGCACACAAATGTAGATAAATAACTTAAGAACATATACATGCATATTCCTTCCTTGCAATGGGTATGTAAATATTATTTCTTAGTAGTTTCAAAAAAAAGAAACATTTAAATTCTACTTCCTGTAATTAACACTTTGACTGTCGTGTTTATACATTTGGATACACATCATAGTGGGTCCTTCCTTTATGAAAATCGGCTGTTAAACAAGAAATTTACCGTCTAAATACAGAACTTTTTATTGCAAATGTTAGTATTCATTTAACTGTAGTAAAATACATTAACTAAATTTTAAAATATCTGACAATATATGTATGTGTGTTTAAGGGTTATATATGAAAAATGACTCTAATACGCTCCTGTATAATATGATTAACCATCAACATAAATCTGTACGTACGTCATTCTGATTGCATCTCTTAAGTGTAGATGATGCGATGTATATTACATGCGGACGTTTGTCTTCTGGACATTTAAATCGCAGAAGTTTTATGTACCAGCTGTATTTGGAATGTTTATATTCATGAAACATTTTCAAAATAAATACGTCTTGCGTGTACACAGTATCGCCTGATTTCTATTTTCAGTAAGATATTTTATTTATAGGATTATTATTACTTTCGGTGACGTTCATATATTTTGTAAATACACACAGACATCATCTTTCGTAATTGTTTATTTTATGTAACGATAATATTGAATTTAATTTCAAGTTAATTTTTATAAGATATCTGCTTTAGTAGCAATATTTCGAAATGTGATTAATTTTATTTGTGAAACGGAGATCCGTTTTTAAATAAATTTGTTTATTATATGTATAAATACGCAACATCATGCTATATTTTACAAGTGTTTTCTTAAATTATCGAGAAATAAGTTTTTAGAAACCTATAATTATTGTAGAATAGTAATATCAAAACACACTGTTGTAAAATGGTGATACGTGTCATAATAAGGAAATTATTGCATTATTATTCTCAGTTTGTCTAACATTCTGACAGCTTGTGAATAAGATAAATAAAATATTTTGTTTAGTTTAAAACACTGATTTGTTTTAGTAAGCACATAAAAGTGAGTTTCCGGTATAATAGTAAATATTATCAGATGTTGACAATCTAGTATGAAATTAGCGATATTAGACTCTACATAGGCTTATGCAACAGTAAAATGGAAAAAAATAATTCTTTCGAAATGATGATTTAGTAGATCAAGCATGTGCCTTTCTTTTGCGCTTGTACATATTTATTTTCATTTTCTACAATACAAATCAAGAATAATTCTTATGTCGGGTTTCTAGGACGAGGTTCAACTAAAATCTCGAATCAAAACAACATCGAATCTGTTTAGTAGGATTAATGTTATGAGAACATATAAACAACATAATTCCGCTTCAACATGTATAATACAAGTCTTTATTTATTAATTTTAATACTATAACAAAATTCTTGGAATAATTTTAATGGAAAATCCGAAAATGATATTGTTCTTCGATTTTCTTTCTGTAGGAAACTTGTTAAATTCATTGCAGTTCTTAGAAACGAGTGAAAAATTAATAGTTTTGTTTTTGCCAACTGTCTAGTACCCATTATAGTATGTACATGTATTGATGCAGTTAAATTGAACTATTATCGATTTGTTCGACAAATATGGATATAATCACTGCATTTACTTGTACAAACAGACAATTCCTTATAGACTTCTCCGTATATAGTATCGCAAGTAATTTCTCTACTAGGTGTTTTCTTTATTTTATTATTTGTTTGGGTTCTGCAGACGATTGTTTTGAAAAACAATTTACTCTATTGTAACGTTAATTATTAATGATTAATTTTATTGATGTAATTTGCGGTAGGTAAATAGATAATAAAGTACAATGAATATATTTTGTTCAATACTTTGACCTCGAATATTATTAATGAACTGTTTATTGTAAAGAATCTTTGTACATTTGTTTTTTGTTTACTATACTGCGGACTATTATTTTAAATACAAATCGACACAAAAAAATACCACAGGTGTCTAATGAATAAATATAAATATAAAGTTTTGTCATCAAAGAATGTATTAATATATATATTTTTTATTTAATTTTGTTTCTTTATTTCTCCTATTATTATGCGAATGATTTTAAATAATATCGAGAATTGTACTTGAGACATATAACATTGGATATACTTATGTACGTAATATATTATTACTAGTTATATATTGTTCAATAGTTACTGAACGTAATGTCTGAAATATGTATATTTTTATTGTTTGTATTCAACTAATATGGGTTATAGAGAAGTCATGTGTATTTTTAAATTGCACTAAATAATGTTTCACGCAGCCTCACTAACGTACAATACTGGCTGGTTGCATAATGTATCTATTATCAGAAAGATTAATGGGGCTATTGTCAGCAGGCACATAATAAAATTAATACTGACAATACATGTTCGATATTGTGTTTTTATAAATCTACATATATAGAGAATATATTTCAAGTTGTAGTACAGCTCATTGTCTCACAAATTATCAGATAACTTGGATATTAGTACTACAAAATTTGTTTTGGATAACGTGCCATACATTTTACCAAGAATTAATTCACAGTCATCACATTTTTATAGTATCCAGATGTATGTATTTAACATATGATACAGGAAAACTTGAAAATTTGACTATGTATTAATATAATGGACAATATATATAATACAATATGAACCTGGTTTTATTGAAAATTTCCTATGCATGTTTCAGAGTCATGTACAATGTACCAAGTTGTTTTACATTACATGTCATTTAGATAAAAATGTAAAAACTAATAGGAAAAACATGACACTAGTATACAATTGGAATTAAAGAATTACATTTAAAAGCAATTAATACAATATATCATCTCTCTGATTTTAAATAGCTTTTATTGTTTTATATTTTTTGTTAATTACGCAATTCTATAATAGCCAGGATACAAATTAACTGATGTATTATTTGTATACTGTCATTTTAACCATTATAATTCTACATTTAGACTCAAATTCATTCAGATTCAAAATGTGTTCTGTATTTTTTCCTGCAATTTTGTATTTGTATACATTCATTTGTTTCTGTCATTTAGAAAAATAACCAAAAATTATTTTATGGTAAATATCATTAAAAATATTAGATTAGTTCACAGATAATTTAACTGGTAAGGACTGATAGTTTTCGTTATAATTTTTCATTAGTCGAATGAATATGTCAGATTGAATAGTATCATTAAGTGTCAGTAAGTTTATTTATTTATTAAAATAACAAAACATTTATCATAAATATCTCTTACCTCATAGTTTTAAATATTTATTTTAGATCGACTTTGGGAAATGGTATGGTTTTAGAATTATTCAATTGAATTAAATACAGAACAATGCCACCAAAAGCAAAAGGATCTAAAAAGAAAACTCAAGGTGTGGAAATAAGTGGAGTAAATACGGCAGACATGACTCGAGAACAATTGGAAATATTCTGTCTTCGTATGAAAGAAGAATTAGAAAGAGAAAGAGAAGAACGTAATTTATTCCAGTTGGAAAGGGACAAAATAAAAATAATTTGGGAAATAACAAATAATCAGTTAGACGATGCCAACGCGGAAATAATACTAAGAGAGAGACAAATAGCACAAGGTGGTGTCGAGAATGATGAAGAAGCTAAAAAATTTCACCAGGAAATTAAATATATGCAATATGAACATGAGAGGAGAGTGAAGGTTCTTAACGAAGAAGCTGCCCAATCTTTGAAAGCGGCACAAAATGATTACTTTAAACACGAATGTGAAATGCTTCATGAGAAACGAGATTTGAAGAAGAAAATACAAGAGCAGGAGCAAATTATCAGGGAGGGAAGCAAACAATTAAAATCGGAATTGAGTGAAGATATTGAGAAAGTTTACAATGAATTTGCGGAGGCGGAAAAGGATTCAGAAAAAAAGTTAACTGACCTTTATGGAAAACTCCAGATGGAACTCGTACAAGGACATCGGTTGGAAATGAACGCCGTAGCTGAAAGAAAATGCGAACACATTCTAAATTTGAATGCAGATCATGAATATTACCTAGAACAATTTTACAAATTATATGATAAATTAACCATGAATAATTACGTATTAATTGATAGTTTGAAGGAATTAATTGAACAATTAATGAAAGAAAAAAAGCAAATGATTAAAAAAATTGCTAAATATAGGGAAAAAAATAAAAATTTAATAGCACCACTAGAATTTCAGAAAAGGGAGACCTTGAAATTACAAACTCAATATAAATATTATACAAGAGACAAATTTATGGTAAATATGTTGAGTAAAAAACTGAATGAAACTGAACAAAAATATGAAGAAGGTATGAAAGATTGTCAGAATTTTCAACAATATTTAAATGATTTACAACAGGAACGTGATGCTTTACGTCAAAACTTGTGTCATGACAGACGAAATTTTCAACAGAAATTAGAACAGAAAAACAAAGTTTTCCAGAAGAAAATCACTGCATGGAGAAATCGGCTTTACAGAACGGATGCTGTCTTACGAGAACAAATGCTGCGTAAGAAAATAAAGCCACGTTTGTTTAGAAATCTGGAAAATAAAGTACACAAGAAAGACAGTATTGCCAGGGACGAGCATTGTGAAAGAGTAAGATTAGCAAAAATGTTTGATGACACGGTACAAGTGCATGAGTGGAAAGCTCGTAACTTTGGTATACCAGAAGATGAACTCGGTTATAATGTCCTTAAACTATGCAAGCTTCCGTCCTAATCAAATCCCAGAGATTATAAATTTATTAAATATGAAATCTGAAATCACATTTAGAAATTACGCGCAAGAAATTAGCAGTGTGATAATTAAATTTAAAGTAAATAGCACTAATATCGTACGTATTGCTTGTTGTTTTTTAATTTATTTTCAGTATAGAAGAGACAATGAAACTATAGTAAACGAACTACTTTGATTCTTTTAAATGAACCTTGATGAAATGATTGAATAGAAAATACAAAATAATTGTTTGTTATGAATTTGCCGCAGTATAATATTCTATAAGTACTTTGTGTGTTGGTTATTTTTAACTTGTTTATCCTGCATGTGAAATCATGTTAATATTGTGTTGTCTAACGTGTGCTACATTAGGTGTCGTGAAGGTAATGTGTGAGCTATTGTATAGATTTAATTAGCCCATATAGTTGCTAGTCATGCGCTAATAAATTTTGAGACCACACAAGTTAATCTATAAATAAAATATACATAGCTCTTTGTGTGTGGTACTTTATATATAGAATAAGTTTTACATTTTAATGGTGCAATAATTTGTTTTATTTACTTTTAATATACCGGCTTGTACTGGCTGTGCTGGATTATCTATATGATTGTTTAAATAGTACTTACAGACTAATTCGTTTATGTTTTTAAATGGATTTAGCTTTAAACATCATATTTTTTTATTCCTTGTACCCATTAAGGGAGATGCTGAAGCTAATTACTCTCTAGCAGACATTTGCAAATATGTACTTAAAGAAGAATACGAAGATAATGCATTTAACGTGTTCGCTTCCTATTTTCCAATTATGTTACTCCACCTGATTAATCTATTTAAAATGTTAGACTTTCTTATAGCTATAATTATTCATTGTTTTAAATCTTTAAAAAACCACTTCAGGCTTTTTACAAAATCTTGTCTCTATTTATCATATTATTCGATAATTTATGATTTCTAATTACGTTCATTAGTGACAATTAGACCATGTATCAGTGTTTATTGAATTTTTATGGGCAATTACAAGCGCTTAAACTAGTTTTACAAGTGAATGACACTTTTTAGTTTTTAATAATTAATTTATTATGCTGTCGCAGATATTTTGTATTGACATTTTAATATAACAGAAATATTGAATGTCATTTTTCATATTGAAATATGGAGTTACATAATTACAAACCTTGTAATTAATTTTGAAATTCGAGAATTTTAATCAAAATTGTACCAATGTTTACAATATCCAATCAAAATTTTATTGTAATTCTATCAATTGTATTGTTGATTAACTATTTTAGAGAACATTTATAAAATGCTTCTGATATTATTTCTGACATGGAAAAGGTATTGAGTTATGAATGTAAATTATACAGTTTTGTACTTATAACTTACATTTTTTTACTTCTATGTGTTCCGTTTACATTTCAATCAGAAGTTAGTTATAATGATATAATTATGGCATACATAATAATGTATATATTATGTAATGACACATTTCTGACCTTTGCTTATATGCATTGTGTCAATACAATGTCAATGTGCAATGTGTATATTCTATATGTAATTATACAATTCTGACATTTATCGGAGTATATGTCAAGTAACACTAGAATAAATTAATTTTTCATGATATTTATTGTATTCTAATGTAGTTCTGGTTGTTCATTGTGTAAATATTCGTTTTTTTTGTATAAACTACTGAAGTGTAATTGGAAAGACCAAATTTACGCGAAGAGGAGAAACCAGTCCAGTTCACTGTGCATTTCTTGTCGTACGTGACACGATCTGCGTACCGTGATCATTTTGGATTCAAGTTCATGTTTATTCGGCCACAAGAAAGTTGCTTATTATTTTACATTTTTTATATTCTTTTGTTCTACTGATTTGTGATTGACGTCAATCCATTGTTCCATGTTTTATTCGCCATAAAAACAATTTCACTGGAACAGTTTCTCATTGTAATTATAATTGCACTTTTGTTTTAGATTTTTTTTCTAGTATTATTTGAACAATGGAATTTTACTGCTAGATTAAAACAATACAGTTTATCTGTACAGTTAATGAGTTTTATGTAATAAAACGTTATGTAGGTGGCACATTCAAATGTGAAAATACATTTTGCGTCTCGGATAAAATTTATTGTTATGGAAAATTTTATTGCAATATGAATAATTGTTGTTTATTTCGTAGAGAATAATTGCTTTTTTTAATTATGTTTTTCTAGATTATTTCCGTCTTAAAAACCTACCCATTGTTATATTATAGATTGCGAAATTTATGAATAAAAGGTCCATTTATATAGTTTTTCAACATTTTTATACCATCAAAAGGCATTAGTGCTAATACGACCATAGTCGCATGTATAAAATAACATAATGAGAAAAAGATAAATTATTTTCATAGAATTTTTGCAGGAAATGCGTAGTAGGTACATGTTGCGTGTAATGTACATCACGGAGTAGTAAATAACCTTATTAAAAAAATTACTGACACTGAAATATGACAAATTATAGTTAACTATGCTATTTTAATTGTTTTTATAGAATTAAAGGTCGCATATTTATAAGATTCAATTGTGTAATGTCAACCTTCACTTACGAAACTAATTGTAAAATATATTTGTAGAAATATTTTGCTTTACTTTACACCTAATAAGTATATTGAGTAAATAAGATTTATATCATTGTTAAAAACGAGTATCGAACCACAGATAATGGTTTAGTTCCTGTTAGCGGTACTAACAAAATTTTACGGTTGTTTTTTTTTCGTTTGATAACCGAGTTAAAATAAGGAGTCTGGTTAATAACATGAAGAAAAAAATAAGTTGACTGTTTTATGAATCATAATTTTAGATAATTAGTTAACTAGTGTGTGTCTGTGTTCGCATTTTATGTAAAAAGAAAACAAATAAATAATTTTTACCATAACAGGTACCGTCTTGTAAATAGAACTATTAAATTTTTTCATGTAAAATCATTTCATTAATATGTTTGATATAGCACTGTATGATCATTTGTAATGACTTATTTTATTGATACTATGTTGAATAATTGTAACATACTTATCATTTATATCACTTATATTTACTTCATGAGAGTGCTAAAATCGAAGTAGGTCGCATTCTACGAATTTACAGTATATTAGTATACTAAATATAAAAATTGTTTTAATAAATATTGACGTATTATAGATATTACCAAAACAGAATATTCGTAGTAGTGTTTGAAAACATTATTGTGCAAATGTTTCGTCGAATTTTGTTCTATACAAAAATATAGGTTATTTTTTTACTTCTAAAGGTAAAATTAACTGTTTCTGATCTAGTAATATTCGCTATGTTTACCTGTATTACTGCTTATAGAATGCGCACAATATTATTTAAATAATTTTAAACTATTTTATTTTATTACGCTCTATAATATATTTCTCACATACATAAATAATAGTACTATTTAAGACATAAATCGAATAAATAAATAACGAACTGTATAAATGTTATGTAATTCGTTATCACTCGAAATCAATCGCAGTATATTCCTGAGAAAAAAATTATAAATTCAACGCGCAGTCACTACACATGTGTAACATTCTTTCACGCATAAGTATGATATTGCTAAACATGGCAGTATACATTTAATTCAGTGACCTTGATAGTATTTTGCGTCCGAGGAATTTTGCATTTGGTTGACTGTTTATAGAAGTAAAACACAAATATTTTTTTATTTCGCCCATAAAGTTATGACCGTATATTTGGTTTACATGTACCACATAACACATAAGTGGTATTGACTTTTCAGTAAATATTTTTGCATATTTTTTAATGGTAATATCGTTACTTCCCATGTTTTTCACTTAGATGTTAATAAACTTCTTACAAATGAATATATTTAATTTTATTTACAACTGTGCACTGACGGAGAACAAGTAATAATAATACCAGATTTGATTAACCACTTGTAACTTGGCTCTGTAATTAGATAAGCAAAATGACTGTTTTATTATTTCATGTTTCAACTAGTTATTTTTATAGGTTACAAGATGTGTAACACTAACTGTTGGAACAAGATATTTGTAATATGTCAGGCTTGGTATGATCCCATGAATCTCATGTTTCCTTACTCTGGTTGTATTAACTCAATCTATTGAATCAAATTGCCTCTATTTGACTTAGTGCTGATTACTGAATACATATAATAATATCTTTGCAAACGTAGTGAGTACTATTCGTGCAAAACTGCATAGTTTATTTAAATTTGTTAAAGTATATGACAACAATAACACAACTCGTGCATGCATTCATAAATATTTTATTGAATGTATGAGTAGTACATAATATAAGAAAAAATATAAATGCGCATTTGAAGGTTAAGAAACATCAAAATGGGACAAATCGTAGATTTAGGATTACCTCTCTCTCTCTCTCTCTCTATATATAT
>JAGJTL010000108.1:588991-620500 GCA_022063505.1 Calosoma granatense | reverse complement strand
GGCTGCATATTTTTGAACAAATATTGCTTAATATTTAATAAGAACAAAATAATTCTTATGTAAATATATAAAGACAGTGTATTTGAAGTAGTATACACGAGAGTATACTCTGTAATATTTAAATAGTTAATATTTAACTGAGTCTATTGTATATATCTAATCTATATCATGCAATCCTAATCCAAGGACATACGGGTCGTATATTGAAATTTACTTAAAACAAGAATTGAATTTATGAAAATTTGTAACACGTGTAACGCTCGCGATAAATATTGTATTGAACATACAAATATCAAATAAAATTCAATAATAAGTAAATACATTTGAGACTACTTAATAAATTAGTAGCTCTATGAAAATATTTTCATTAATTTGAAAGAAAGCTATTTAGATTTTGAACTTTAAACTATACAGTGAAAAACGATATATGTAAATAATAATTCACACTAGCGAGAACTTGTCATTATCAGAACATGCACAGTAATTCTGTATGTCTAAATGTTTTATGTAGCTTCTGGCGAACGATTGTAAAATTAAAGGTTCTGCTACCCCAGTAATGGGAAAGGCGTGACGTTATGTATGTATGTATAATTGTAAATCTAGAGTCATTAATTATAAATTAATATATGAAGTCAGCATATTATAATATAGTATTTCAAATACATTTTAATTAGTTCTTGTTATACCGGCTCTCTTATACGTCATTGGTAAAGCACGTGTTTTAGCAGCAATTTGAACAATTTCATCAGATACGCAAACGCTAGAACTTATAACGCTAGTTTTATAGTCAATATTGTGCGGACTAATATATAAAAAACTTGTTGAACAGTATGAAAAATTGTTGTTATTCGGCGGCTCTGCTATAACTATACACAGTTCATTTTACGAACCGACAAAAATAATAAAATACTAAAAAAGTCCAGTACCTGCATGATATATTTTTCTAGAATGTAATGTGAATTATTTTATACGTTTTAAACATTATGTAGAATATTTAAATACATTATGCATGCATATACGTATTCATAAACTTTATACCATTGGCTGAGAACACGGCGGGACAGAGTGACTAATGTGCGAACAATTTTTTTATTTTATCATTCTTTAAGTGGTAGAATTTTAACACAACTGAGCTATAAATAAAGTAAAATATTTCAAATATATAATAGAAGATAAAAAGTCTCACCATAAATTAATTTTTCTATGGGTTGGGTTTTTTGGAGTTGTGTATGACATATATAAGAATTATTGCCTTTTCATTTTTGACCTGATTTAAATTGTCCAAAATGTTTAACACCATAAATAATTGATGAAGATCAAATCTAAAATTTGTTAATGTCATGATGTCAATTTGGTTGATGTGATATTAGTTTATCTTAATACATATTTCTTTAAAAAATATGTATCTATGCATTTTTAAACAGTAATTACTCCTCGCGTATTTACTTTATTACAATAAAATGGTGTATTGATTATGGATTTTTTTAAATATCACATGTTATCAATACTTTATTATAACATGTTATCAATATGCGACCCTCTGGTTGCAATGACACATTTTAATCTCTTTTAAAAAAATTCCGTTGTACCGTATAAAATTACACTGTTTTTGAAAAACCCCGATGAAGTAAAAACTTTCAAATCTGGGCCTGGTACCACTTCGCTGCGGTACTGAAAAGAAGTCCTAGGGATTCACGTCAATTGTGTGGAATATTATGGGCAAGTTTAGCCCACCCAAAACTTTCAAGAAAGCCAGTTCGCCAATTTTGCTTATTTACATAATCGTATTTCATTGGAAAATCATGTATTGTTAATAAAACTTCATGATACATAGGTTCGAATGCGGACAAATCCGAAAGAATCTACTCATTATTTTACGAAAAATTACGGTTTAAATATGTATTGCCATTTTTGAATGACCCAGTGTAACAAATATGGAAATAATTAGATTATTTGATTTGTACTAAATTAAATTACGTATCCGAAAACTACGTGACGAGTCGACCCTGGATAAAATATTTTTACAAATTGACATTGCTCTGCTTGTAGAATTTGTGGAGAAACATTCTCCCTAACATCATCGTAGTAGATTTGTTCGTCTGTTGTCATGTTTTAATTGAAACCGCTCGTAATTTGTACATAATTATTTTGACCTTGTTAACTACATGTATGTAAATAAACATAAGAATAGTAAGTATAGTACGTCCACACTTCATTTCCCTGTCCTTTTAACTTGTAATGATTAGTTTATTGAGGGTGCTATATCCTAACAATACAAATTCTGCGAATTATTTCAATAGATATCGTATTAAGATCCAAAACAAACTTGTAACCCTGATCAATACTGACCTGAAGAATAAATCCAAATAGTATCAGGCGTGCAGTATTCCACTATATCTGTTACAATGTACCTACAGTAATCAGTTATACAGTGCATTACTACACGTTCGGTTATTGGCTTATTGGACTTTATTGTTCAGTATTGAATAGGGTTACAATTTCGTTTTTTTTCACAGAATTTGTATTATTAGGATATTGCACACCCAATAAACTGATTATTAAAAAGATAAAAAGTCAGGAAAATTAAATGTGAACGTACTATACATACTACGGGATTTAATAGAAATTATGATGTCGCTTAACAAATATGTAGTGAACAATCCACTCACTACGTTTATTATTGAATAGACAGGTTTATATTTTTATCATTTGCGATAGTATTTATGATGCATAATTTTATACCTATTCAGTCATATTTATTTTTAATTCCTATACACTTATACCTCTTCATACGACCCCTCTTTATACTGCTTTTCGCTATAACGGCTTTGTGTAATTATGGCTAGTTTCGATTTACGGCTTACAATTTTTTATATACACAGCCAAAAAGTCGGGAAATACCCTGTGTAAGTCTTTTGTCATGTATTCTATATTCGATTCATTATACAGCATTTTGCTTTGCTGCCGAATTTCTAGGAACATAGCCATATGGCCAGGCATGAGTGGTACACACATTCTGTTGAATTTTGTATTTTACTGCAATAATTATCAAATGTAGAATAGAATGATATAAATAGAATTGTATTCTAAAATAGTGTTTTTTATGTCGACTATGATTTAATTTTGGTGACCAAAAGATATATACCTAATGCAATATGATATATTATTGACGGTTTAAATTTAATTAAATTAAAAGTAGCGTATTTTATTTACAATGCAGTTTTTAACATGGGTTTCGTTAATTTACCGATTGACATAAGAATAAAATTATGTTTAATTATCTTCGTCAAGCTTTTGTATTTTTTATGCCAAAAATTCTGAACAGTATCTAATGACAATCTGGTCTTATATGATTGATGTTTATTTAGATTATTTCATAATTAAGTTAGATCTTGGATGTTAAGGTGTATCTAGCCATATTAAAAAAATATATTGGTAACTGAAATTTAATTGCTGGGGTTAAGGATGATCAATGTCAGCCAGTTAATAGGTCCGTCTGATGCATCTCTCAGGACCGAAATCTCACTGGCTCGACGTATCATTAGACCGATGTGTCAGTACATCGGTATCCCAGTGGTTAGAAAGCCATCCCCACTCTATATACTAATGTCTCAGTAGACCAATGTCTCAGTGGACCGATGTCTCAGTAGTTAGAAAGCTGTCCCTACTCTATATACGAATGCCTTAGTGGAACGATGTCTCATACCATATAATGTCTCTAGAGTAGGGTAGGATATGATATTCTTCAGGAGGATTGTGGAGTAAGGTAAAGTTGTGTATTGTAAAACCAACTATATAATGTCACTAGCGTAGTGTAGGATATGATATTCTTGATGAAGATGGTGGAGTAGGGTATGGTTGTGTAGTGTAAAACCACCCACATAATACCACAAGGCCTACCCTTGTAGTGTATGACATTCAATCGGTTCAGCTAGAGATCCGTCCGCTTAGACATCGTTTCTTTGAACATCGGTATACTGAGACATCGGGCCAGTGAGATTTCAGTCCAGAGAGAGACACACTCGGTCCGTCCACTCGTTGAACTTTTTTTCTATTCATTCATAAATGTGTGTAGACTGTAGATTTAGTTCAAGGTCGGATTTATGCAAAAAACAGGCGTTACACAGTAACCTAGAATTAGTTCAAATTTTTCATAATAATGATGTCTTAGAATCGAAGGTATCATTATTTTGCTCGACGGCTTAGATGAGGGCTGTCCAAACTTATGTCATCCGTGGGTCGCATTTTAAAAAATCAATCTTAGGGCCGTATCCAAATAATAGGTATTCAAATATTTGGAGAGTCCAACCGTTTAACAAGCAACGTCTAAAATTTCAGATTAAAAGAAAGTTGCTTATAAAAGCATGCGCGATGAAACAAGGCAAAACCAATACGCAATGAAATGTACTTACAAAAGCGCATGGGAAGCTAAGTTTGCACCCGCAATAATGCAAATAGTGCGTAAATTCAGGAGTGCCATTTAAAATCGTTAACTCAAAATTGCCGCGTTTTGGGCGGCCCTGGTTTAGACCTTCAGATTCTTGAAAATAATATTATATTAGCTTTATGTGATTTGATTTATTTTTGTTACAAAATTCTTTAGATATTTCTCGATGAAAATTTTCATACATTTTTGACATTGCATCGATATAAGCACACTTATCTAATTTTAGGATCGACCCAAAATTCCATGGTAAAGTATAGTATCATTGTTCGTTATTTTGTTTCTCTTATTTAGAATTGAACTCACTTACTGAAATCTAACCTATAATTTTAAAATATGACCCATAATAATATACCCATAATTTATTCAGTATATCTGTACTATTTACTGTGAAGGAAATGCATTATATTATTATTATTATTGTATACTCCTATAAACTATTGGAGAAACTGAAGATAACTTTTGCCTAAATTAGACCAATTAGGATGCAATACATACAATAAGAGAAATCGGTTATCTAATCGCGCATGAACCAGAGACTATAAAAATGTTAATCAAACGCGTCTCTGTGTCACGGATCGGTCAACTATGTTTACGAACGAACGTCTCGACACAGTATATTCGGTATAATTAATTTGATGTTGCCCAATATTCACCAGATAATGACGTATGAGTGCATTCACATTGTGCGTGCTCAACTCATGATTTATATTTAGCACTACAGTTCTATTTCAATTGTTTCATTATTTTCTTAATATGAAATCACCAGAGTATTATTACACTAGCCAGCTGTGTTCTCTATAAATATTTAAGCAAAAATGTATTTATGCTGGTTTCTCATCGGTATTATTACATACGTACGTAAGGAGTTCATTTATATTGGGATGTTTTCAATATTTCTTAGTTGAATAAACTATGAAATTGGTATGTCTTGATTGATGAAATCAAGTTGGCATATGTATAATTTTAGATTTGCGAGTGAAATGTGGAAAAATATTAAGTTTTACCGTGTAATCTGCGTATTTCATATATGACATTGTGACTTTCAGTTAATTGACGTTCATGTTTAATTAGTGAATTAATTTTACATTGAGTCTATTTATATCGCATTGATTTAAGATTTATTTTTATTAATACAGTAATCCTTCCATTTACGCGAATAATTGGTTCCACGAAAATTGCGGAAACACCTTGTAAAGGGAACCATGCGTTTAAGCCTTAAAAATTATAAATTTATGCATCTAATGTATTATTATTATATAATTGATTATATAAAATTCACAACCGAGTTAAAGTGAATTCGTGTAAATGGAGACCGCGTAAATGGTGGAATTATTGTATATACACAGGGGTGAGCACGCATGAGGTCAGTAAAAGCCTGATGCCGGTTTTTCATATATTATAAAGAGCCACAGCATAGTTACATAGTATTAAGTACACAAATTCAAATTTTGTGTTATTTAACTAACATAATTACATATACACAAGTCTTATGTGCTATGTATAGTATACATACATAAGAAATTATAGTTAAGAGAAAGAAAATATAAAATAATTATTTCAAAATTTTAATAATAAAAATAAAATGTAATAAAAATTCATTAATAAAAAGTATAACATTTAACAGACCTTCGGTTAAATCTTCAAATATTCAGCGCACGCTCATTCTGGGGTCTTGGGGGGTTTTGGTCACATTTTTTCTCCATTCCCGGTATAGTGTTGCACAAGTTCGCTGATGGCCTCAGCAGTGTTAACGGCGCGGTTCGCGCGGATTCTTATTGCTTATGAATGTCATTTATTAATTTATTCCTCTTTATTGGATATTTTTATAATCAAAATAAAAATAGCAAAATATCTAGACATAAAAAAATAAACACATTATAAAATCCGTAAAACAAAATATTAGTTACTTAGTTAATATAAATACATGCAGTGAAAAAAGTTATAAAATAATGAAAAAAAACGTATTTCAATTTTCAATGGGAGCCACGCTTAACTCAACGAAGAGCCGCATTTACCCACCGTTGGTATATATGTAGTTTTGTTTAATTGAAATATAATTCTATATTCGATCTCCAAGTCAGAGAAATTTTGTTGCTTTTCGTTTTAGTATTTTGTTTGTTTGTAATAAACATCTGACATCACTGTTAAAATAAACCCCTGAAACGTATACCACAGGTATTTGTTTCTATTTCTACGGCCGTAAATGGGTCCATGGAAAAGTACTTACCATTAAACCTTAGCTGTTTCAAAATTCAAAACCGTTAGATCATCACAGATAACGTATGAATTCTGATATCTCATTCAATACTGATACTGTTCCTCTATATGTATTTACAACACGGATATTCTACATATTTAAAGTTCCCAAACTGGTTTCTTCTTGTTTTAGTTTTATGACTATTATTCCATTTGCGGACCTTTTAAGAAAAAGTTTTTAAATTTCAGAAGACATTACTGGTTTGATTACCATCTTTTGTATTAGTATACACACATATTTTTGCATTAATAGAAATTTCAAGGACAAATTTTGCAAATTTGCTTCATTAAAATTTATCTTAACGCGTTGCCACCGAAACACGAGTTCTTCTTGATGAAATCATGGAAGACATTTGATGGATATACGCGTGCCTATGTGTGTGTGTGCAAAGAGCATAGGCGTATGACGGTTTGGGGGCGTCAGAATGTGAGGTTATGTGTGCATGAGTTGGAATACAAGTGCGACTTGTTACTTTGACTATTAATCAGTTGTTATCGTCATTATTAACCTTGTCAAGCTAAATGTATAAAGATCTGCTTGACGTATGACTCTTATATGTTTTAGCATATGATAATTTAAATATAGTTAAATTTTATATTAGAATTATATTACCTGCATACATAGTTTTATGCTGTTATGCTTGGTAAATAGGCAGTAAAAGCTGTTTACTTGGTCATTTCGCATCAAGTATACATTCATATTTCTTTCACTATTATTACAACGACTTTACTGATCATATCAGTATTATGACGCTTCTTCAAATTTATTAAATAATAAGATAAAGATTTTGTTATCTAAATTGGAAACTATGAAAGGTATTTGATTAAAAAAAATATGGTCACGGTGTTACAAATTTTCAACTTTAGTTTACCTTGAAAATTCAACATATTATTTGATTCTAAATTTTGTTGTATAACATAATCAGTGCACATAAATATAAATTTATGATAATACGTTTGTTGTATTGTTAGGCAAAGTACCAGTATTTAATGTCCATATAATTTGATATGAAAAATGTTGATAAGATAAATAGATTTTACATGGTTACCTAATATTCTTTCTAATTTTTGTACTTACGGAACTGATTAAAAGCATTTACAATTTAAATTACAACAATTTAGTTAAATTAATTAAATGGATCAAATCTAATTTACTTTTTGTATATAAAGTGTAGATAAAAATAAAAGTATATGTAGTTGATAATTTTAATTTCTAACCATTCATGGGTAAGTTTCATAAGTAATAGATGGTTATGAAAGTTGTAGTGAAACTATTTGAAAGTAAGTAATTTCAATTTGATAATTTCTGTGACGTACAAGAAGAAATCTATTATATAATTTGTGAAATGTCAATGAAAAATACTCTAGGTGAATTTTCATTGTTGCATTTCTAATCTTTCTATACACATTTGTACATATGTATGAAGAAAGTGTATAATGCTATTTTGAATAAGTAAAACAGATTATGGAAGTGAATAAAACAGTAATGCAGTAACATTATGAATTCCTTTGGCATCTGTAAGTGAAATTATGATAATTCAGTTTTATTTTAGACATAGCAAATACACATATTATTAGGTTTCAACATTTCGTAATTATAATTAGTAAATATATAAATACGAATTTTTTATCATTGTTAAACCATAATATTGGTTTATCATTTTCCAGCAATGCTAATATAATTTTAAAATTCAATATTTGCGGTTATAGTATGACAAATAATGTGCGCTATATTTATTTATTAAATAATGCATATTTCATTTACGGTTATTCACTAAATGTTGATTTATCTTATATGACGACTGTTTATATTGTAACTAGTTTAAGTCAATATTAGCAAGATCTATTCGCTATAACCCGTATGTATGACGCTAACGGAAAAACACAAATTTGTAATATATATATATTTTTTAGTTCAATTTCCCTGTACAGTTTGTATTTTAATCTTTTTTCTATTGCCATATTCATGCATAGATGTATTAACAATATTTAATTTATTATAATTCTTATAAAACTTGCGCACTTTTGACTTGAAAATAATTGGTGATCACTGCTGATACTAATGTTCACAGTTATCGCTACATATGTTGTCATTATATTAGATATGCGTTCTCCGTTCTAAGTAAATATAAAACAATGAGAGAACAATGTGTGTATACAATTGTAAAATTGTGTAGAACAATAGCCTACAAGCAGTAAGACTGGAAAGTTTTCTCATTTAGCGAGAATAAAATCCGTGTAATGACTTCATGAATAATGTATTTCGATTGACTGGTGCCGAGGTCTCTGGCAAGCAAAGATCTCAAAACAAAGATCTTCACAGTTACGTGCTCGGCGTGTTAATCTTATAGGATTAGCGTATTCATGCTATCTGCCTTGACACATGTGTATGTATGTGTGTGTTTATACAAGCAAGTGCATTTGTCCTCCTTGCCCACAGCCTACTGTAAAGATTACAGTACATAATATTATTTTATATGTTCCATCGACTAATGGTATTTACTGTTTTCGTGACATTTTTGCGAGTATATATCATCTAGGAGACTTTGAACAGCATATTACAGTAATTGACATATGAAAGCTATCATTTGACAGCTCATACAGGTGCGGCACATATAATGTGCAGTTGATTAGGTGTACAATAGCGAGTGAAATACCAGCATGCAAATTAATAATGCAGTTTTAATTAATACTGTATTAGATATATCGCCACAAGGTTACTATTATAATAAGAATATAATATATACTGCGTACTTATGAAAAGATATAACGAAATACGCTATACAATTCAGTTCTGCCACAATAAATATACGAACTTTTTCCACCAATCCCATATAATTGAAATATAGAAATACTTCCAGTCAACAATGTTTATTCAAAAATACAATACAAAAAATTATATAAGCTCATCGCATCTCGAAATACAAGTGTGACTGTACTACCACAATACTGGTTATGAATATTAAATGAGTAAAGATAGAACCATATTACACTTGTACAGTTCTTACTGCTGTTACATTGAACTTGACCAGATTTAGCGAATAAAAGATACAATAGAAACTGCATAACTTGTGGCTGAAGGTTACATTTTATTAGATATTCAGATCTACGGAAAGTGGTAGTATATGAAAATATACATGAGTTTTTAAGTGAACTGGATTAACAAACCAGTATGAACATTTAGTCGTCGCCTACTATAATCAGGAGTACTTACATCCTGTCTCGAGGCTGAAGGTGTAACCATTTATCAGATAATTACGCTCGCACATTGTAAATTATGTTTTTCAGATTAAACCCTGCAGTGCGTAAGATTTCTTTACATCATCACTATCATCAGGTTAAATTACTTCATGTAGTTCACGTTGGAATTAATTATATATACCGGGTTGTGGTATATATTTATCGGTACCGTCAAAGATCAAATATTGGCTGAATCTGTGTAGTTGATATTTAAGTGCCAGGATATTTTAGTAAATTGCTTTTAAATTGGTACTGAAAATGTATTCGATGGGATAGGAAGTAGTAGTTGTGTTAATAATGTTTTAGCAATTGGCAATGAAACATACTCTAATAACATAATTTTCCCCTTCGAGAAATTGGATAACTTGTGAAGTGTAAAAATTCGTAAAATCAAAGTTTTTAAAAATGAAATTAACGTCGTAATCATCGTTAGTAAAATATTAAATTATGAATAAATCATTTTGTAAGATTTTATTCACAACTGTTTACTATAAAACCAAGCAACCGTCGAATAATAATATTATAATAATTTCGTAAAACTTGTTATACCAAACGAAATCTTCACTGCCTGTATTTAAATTTATGTTTAGATGAAAACCATGAGACATTTGCGTCAGCAAGCAAGTTTTGATTATGCTGTCTATGTATTCTACCTTGTAACTGTATGCTAGCTAAATAAATTATATTCATTCAATATTATATTCCGTTCTTCTTCAGATATGATCAATAACTCAAAAATAAATGCGTAGAATGACAGCAGATAGTTATGAATTAATAATAATTAATATTCTTACGTAAATTGGCATCCTTATTTATTTAATGAGTTTTCATTCTAAAAATAAGAAATAAAATCTGGAAATACATAATAATGGTACTTCAACAGAAAGGTACTTGAAACCATTTTATTTATTGACGTCAATAGTAAAAAAACTGCAATTTTATAAAATCGTATACTTCACGTGTTTAGTTTCATGAGTTAAGTTGAAAATATTCGCATACGTAAGTGTTTTTATGTTTGTAACATTAAGTAGCCAATGTACAAAAAAATTCATTATATAGTTTTAAGAAACTACTACACTTAAGATGTTCAATTGTTTGCTACAAGAAAATAGGTAAAATAATTGTTTGTATTACCTACGCTCGTAAAATATTTCCACGTATCTTCGTACTGTATTTTTAATTTATGTATACAATAAAATATTTGACTATAAAATTATCACATTGACTACTCTTTTTACTTGAAAATCAATATGACATAGCATAAAGATCTTTTTCTGATGCAATTTACTATATATTGTACATATGCAAAATTTATTGAAATTTTTTAAATTTATTGTTGGTAGTTGCTTATGATGCATTTAATATGATGTATTTATATCTTTAGCAATGTCATTTAAATTTAAAATAAGATTTAAATGGAGAATATTTAATTTAAATATTGGTTGATAATCTGTGTCTTTCGTATGGCTGGACAACAGTCTGATAGTATTACATACATGTCTCGTGTCTTGTCTCTTGGACCGCGACCCATTCCATATCAGTGTGTATTTGACACTTCTGACGTCCGAGATTATTCTTTTTTACTCATTTATTAGTAAATAGTTACGCAAAGTAAACATATAATTGCTGTTATTCGCTCAGACTTACTTTGTATTCAGAGGTCAAGACTTATTCTGTTTAATTTTCTCAGAATAACCCAGTGAAATTCGGGTAACATTTTGTAATCCGAGATAAACCCTTAACAGATCTGTCACCATGCAGACGATTTATTTACATTCATTGCAGAAAATCTATGAATAAAATCGGTTGACACTTTTACAAACGTCATAGATATAAATTCAAACGAAGAAAAAAAATGTCATACGCTGATATATGTATTATTAATAGTCACATGAAAATATGCTGGTAACCCATAGGTCAGACTAATAAAATATTATGAGATAAAGTTTGGCAAACAATAAGTTCTTTTTTGTCTACTTATCTAATTTGAATGTTTCTTAACACTTTAGTATTATTATGGTAACAAAAAACTCTTCTATCTGTCAGCAATTAAACAAAATTCGTCATATATTTTTTTTTGATGAAATGTAATTTGTTTATTTATTACAAATGGCAAATTCAATGTCATCAACATATGAAATATAATAATATTATATATTATTAATTCAAGTTATAATGGAAATATAAATATTCATAAATAAATAATTCATAGTCCATCACGAAATATTTCATTTTCGGTAAATAGATATGTAAGCAAAGTATTGAAACCAAGGTTGTATGGGTTTCAAGTCCACCATAAATAAACATTTAGCAAATGAAATAAATTAGCGTATCTTTCACAAATTGCATCACACGCAAAGAACTGCGTCAAACTTCCTCGTATTAAGAGAAATCTGTAATGTTTTACATACATTAGTATCTACACTCGAATATATTTGTTTTCCTACTGAAAAATTATCATTTTGCAAACTAGATCAATCCGGTTTTAATTATTGGATGCTGGCGCATAGATTAAAATTATTAATAAACCAGTGCTAATTATTAACGAGTTGTTGATATCAATGTAAATAAATATAAAATAAAATTACTCGCACTAATATTAATTAGGATAACGCTTAACGAAAGCAAGTGTTTTTATGTCATTATTATTAATTGCTTCTATTGCTTAGTTTATTTCATGTTATCAAATTGTATAGTGCATATATTTTATTAATAATATAAATATTTGATTTCATATTAACCTTGATATACATTTATTAACAATATATTTCTTATGTGAAGCTGAGGAGATGGAAACAAAATTTTTTAATTTCTAATGTACTGCATGGTATTTGTTTCTTATACTCAGTATAAGCAACTATTGAAATTATAAAAAATCATTTCCGAGATTTTGATGGAAATACACATTTCAGGTCTACTGAATACGTTTAGACTATTTTCCAATGCCTTTGTGTATATGTTGTGTAGCCTTATGTTAGCAATATTTAAAAAAAAACGGGTTCAGATAGTGTAATGAAACTTTATATTTAGAAGTTTTTTGAATACACGACGAGCTGATTACATTTTAAGTGTAATTGTCAAACCGCAAGAGGAAGTTTACTGTACACGAAAATTAAAAAAAAATTAACTAAAACAAAAAGCTGTTGGCTGCTATATGTTTGATAAAGTTTAATATGGAATAATCATGCATTGAATACACATTCAGTACTTTACTATAAATTGTTTATTTTGCCACTCAACAATTTTCGCCTGAGAATGTGGGAAATATAAATTTTGTTATGAGTAAAATAGATTATCCTTTTTTTGTATTATACAAGCATTTTTGCACAAGACTCAGAAGTTGTTGAGATATTGCAATGAAACTTTCGAGTTTGACTGATAAGAGCAGACTACCGAGACATGTGGGGAATAATGTACGAATAAAATCAAGTTTTATTGACTTGAGTCTGCGATTCCTGAGTTCATTCATGAGACAAACATATCAAGATCAACAGTTCGAATTATCAAGGTTATTATGGTATGTTTCAAAATAATTGCGCATTGACTTGGCTTCATAATGAGCTAACCATCACAGCGGGATGTTAGATATTTCAGAGTGGTATTACCAAAATTTTAAGGAAGAATGTAGCGATTAGCAGCATATATACAACAAACCTTTAGAATGTCGAAAAGTGAAAAATTGTAATCCGCTTAAAAAACCGCTTGCTGTGAGGGTTTTCAGGAGTCGTGTGCAATTATATTGTACAGCATATAATTTTACTTATATTATGGTATAATATAAAAAAGCTAAAGTTTTTATAATTGTTACTGTTTAAACACTTTTACTATAATTATCATAGGGATTCTGAAACTCCGCGTTAAATTTTCGCCAAAATTATCGTGATGTCACTGACAATATAGAATCGAATGCAAGATTTTTAAGAAACAATATATTCATTGCGATATCATTTACAATTTCACATTAATACTGGCGTGAATTTCACACCGAGTTTAAGAATTCCTATATAAATGTATTTTATTTTATTTGGACCATTTATCGCAGTTACTAGAATTCCATTTGAAATGTGTCTCCTAAATGAAGACCTTGTTTTAGATCATTCTTTTATAGATCACTGTATGATTCATTTCATTCATGTAACTTCTGTGTAGCTGTCAGTTGTGCTTCGTGTCGAAAGTTTAATTAATGCGATGTTCAGAGCACATTTTACTGTAATCAAGACACACGTTATATAACTGTAAACACTGGTTGTGACTAGTTTAGATACGCTACTGATATGTACTATTAATTAGTGTTATCCACGTTAAATCGTATATTCGGAAATTGCTCTTGTCATGTGTTAAATAAAACAAACGTAGAATTGTGTGTAATACTATTTTATTGCGAATAATGTCTATTTTATTGAAATATTTTAACTCGACTTCTCCATGTATCAATGACTGCATGAAAATTTTTTGAATTACAATTTAATTTATTTCAATTTTTGTATGTTTAGGCAGTTATATGAATTACTTTAATTAAATTTTGATAATCATACATAACAGCCGTCAAAATCTGTCAATAATTTATAACTAATTTTTTACCAGTGATAAATTACTTTTTATAGTTTCATTTTTGCTTATAGCCTGATGATTTATCCGAACTGGATAATTTATTCTTGATGTATAAAAAAGTGAATTAATTTAATCTAATTTATATAAGCATGTACATATCTACGTATATGGTATAAATAATACAAGAAAACTAGACAAAAAATTGTTTACTAAAATATTTATTTATGTAGACGTATATATTTTTAGAAATTGAAATTAATTTCTTTTCGGCTAATTACAATTTTCATGTTCTAAATCAGAATGTTTTGTTGACATTTTAATTTATATCATGAATTCACAACTATGTTTCATTACATAATAGCAATATTGTAATTGTTATTTTTAACGTTAACGGTGTTTTTTTCTGCTTGTTTTGACACACAAGTTTTTTACTATAATTGCTTGCAAAATGGCCATTGTACACATTTAGTTTGGATCGTATTTTTAACTGTCAACCGTACATATTGCTAGTGACGCACGTAGTTGTCAAATTGTAGCTTTTGGCATATTATTAATTTAAATTATCTTGTTAGAGTTGTTCAGTAAAATCGATTTGGGCTGTTGAAATTTGTTTTATGTTCTGATAACTGCTGTAAGGTTAATGTTGTAAGTACTATGTTTATATTTATAAATATAATTTAGAATTCCATGGTCATAACAGTTGGTTTGTTAAATGTTTTATAAATAATTGGTTATATTTTGAAATGAATCAATTGTTATGTGTAACACAAGGAAATGAAACAAAGGCTACCTATTTATAAATTATTATAATCTGGTTTCTTATAGACTTTCTTATGACAATAGGTGTTGATATTTTGTTAGAACAGGATTCAGATTTGATTTGAACGAACAAAACTGAATTAAGAATGTGTGTGCATTACAATGATAATATGATCGTAGGGATATAGGCGTATGCCTGTAAAACTGAAGGCAACAGGGTTATATAAATATAAGTGGGATAGATTCCCGTCTCGGACATTGTCATATATTTCGTTCTCATTCCACATTAAATTGCATGAATTAATTTACATTTTCTTACACTATTTATATTTCTTAACTTACTAGTTGACATTTTTGCAAAATATTAAATCAAGGTAACTTTCTTTAAAAAAGACTAGTCTTTCCTGCTTGTATCTTATATTAGTAATTGTAATAAACTAAATACGTTTTTAATTAATTGCATACGATTTTATCCATTTGACTGCAAAAAAATGTGAACATATTTTCTGTAGAATAAAACTTGAATTTAATATAAATCTGTCACGGATATCATGCATTTTGCCTTCAGTATTTTTAAATGAAATAGTAGATAGAAATTAACTCGATATAATACATGAACATTCTAAGAAACATGTTATTAAATATACTTAGATACTGTACAATTCTTGTGAATAAATACGTTTTTGCGATTTAATACATTAATACTTAGAATTGTATTGTTTAGAAATACATTGTGCCTTCATTTTTAACTGGATAATAACAGTGATTAATTTAATATTAATTTCCTGCATTTCATTTTGGAATTTCACTTATTGTTCATCAGTTACTATTAATAAATTTCCCATCAGTAATATTGCAAAAGAGCTGAAGACAAAACTTGAACTTGACACTGTACGAGGAAAAAATAACGACAAAAAATCCTAAGAGATAAACAGTAAAATGTCACTTTACAACCCATTCGTGTCGAAAATCGTTTTGATTTTAGGTTAAGGTCATACACACACACATGTGTGAGTAGCAAATCATCTACAATGTGTTGTCCACAGCGTCAATCACGTTACAGAGTAACTGAACTCAGATTTATTGAATACACTATTCGTATCGATTCGCCTGTAAGCGTGCGTATCACGTGTATCTCTTTGAATACTTCGTGGCTAGGCTTGAATTAATTGTGTCTGATGTGGATTGATTGATTATTCGATATCGAATGTAGTACAACAATGAGTTTAATAATAGAAATCACGAAACCGGCACATGACTCATGGGTACAGACTATTGTTGAATGTTACATCACAGCAGGCCGCGGAACACGAGAAAATATTTAGCGGATAATTTGTTGATTGACGGTTCGTTGGAACAATAAATACACATGATGACTGATTACTTTCGTTTGTATGATGAGAGTGATGTACACACAAACAGTTAACTGGAAACGTTGATTATCTAGCTGATTCAGGCACGGAATAAGAAATTGGGAATTACTAGATATTAAATGATTTGTTCTTTTAAATGTTTTACTTCTTAAAAATTACAGTACATATTTAGTATAATCCTGACACATTTCATACATATTATTGTTAGTAAATCTACATTTTAATTATATGTGCTTTTAACCAAGCTATATAATTTTAAGATCTTTTAATATGTTTTTGTAATTTACTTATTTTTCTTTCCAGGTAAGTTGCTGACTTTATTACTGGATTAATTATAAGGTACAGTGCGAACTTTGCTGTAATTTCCGTTTGTTCTTTTATTTTACTCATGTTTGTTCGTTATTTTGTCGTTTTGTCACCGTTTACAATGTAGTTTTACAGCTAAATTATACGTAATTTGTTATATGGATTCCGGTTTTGTAAATTATTCTGGTTGTCAGTGGAGTTGTATGTAATTGCGTACGTCGGCAACTACTGACAGTATTGCTAAGTTGGACAATAATATTATATTGTAATAAAATATTAATACAAAACCGTTTTAACTTAATTTAAATTACTAAATACACCCGCATTTTGCGTTTTTAATCAAAATGTGTATATACAGTTATGTTTATTATTTCTATGATGAAAAATAAATTTTGTATATATGATCTCATGTATTTTAATATTTGAATAATATTTTTGTTTATATTTACTTGCGAAATAAACTTTTGAGTTAGACAAAATTAAAATAAATGCAGACTGTACTTCCTTATATAAAATATGATAAATCTTTTATCTAAACATTATTATATTCTAGAATGAACTAACGGAAAAATATTTTTTTGTAATTGAAAACAAATTACTTACGCTATAATATACCAGGTGTCTCTCCGAAATGTGTTACACAGGGAATTCAGTGTTAATTATTTTACTTGGTGGTATTACGTTCTCTATTGTATTTATAGTAAAAGTTCTAACATAAATGTTGTGCAGAATTGAAAATTGCATCGATTATGCCCTTATTTGCCCTTTAAATATTATTTACGATAGAGAAAATGGAAAATAATTTTGACGTTCTCATTAGTTAGCTAGAAAAAAAGCCACATGACAATAACATAAAACAACTGTCCATAGCTATCTAATATGCCATGAAAATGTCAAGTTTCCTATATATTTTCTCCGGAAAAAATTAAATTAAGGGGCAAACTTGGATTTAATCAATATAGTTTTCAATTCTGCGTAACATTTATATTAGAACTTTTGTTCTAAATACAATAGGGAATATTATATCGACAAGTAAAAATATTACCATTGGATTTCCTATGTAACACAATTTGGTGAGACACCCGGTATAATTTTTATAATTACAACCTAATGTGTACATCTATGACAAATTAGTTTGCATGTCAGTTGAAATGTTTTTCTAGTGTATGAATTTTTAGATGACACTAATTTTTTGTTCTTTGACCTCTGAATTAATTGTTATGGCCTAATGAACGTGTGTTTTGTCCATACCAATGAAATCTCACGCACGCATACACCTATCAGACATTGACACATAATGCGAGTTCTAAAATCGTGTTTTTAATGCAGCCAACAACAATATTTACAAGTAGCTAAATCCTAACCACACACACGTATAGGCTATCAACTAACATGTGTATGTACTAGTACAAATGATAGTATTTATTTGTTCAGGATGGTAATTAGTGTTCGCATAGAATAGCAAATAGTAAACATCATTAGGTAGGATCAAGTTGTCAGGATTATGACATGTTGCCGCTATTTACGTTCTTGCAATAGCAATTAGAATCGGTTATGTTTATATATGGTATCAGTTATGTGCCCGCCCGTGGCGTTATGTACATACGCGTATATACCTGTAACTCAGCCTACTTGATCCAGTGTACATGTGCATTGCAATTCTATTCATCTTACCAGTGAATACTGTAGAACATTTGCCCACTCTGGACTGGTTGTCGTTAATCAATGATAAAACCAGAATGAATAGAGTTTCTCGGTTTGCAGTTGATTTTATGGGATGCTGTAGATTTTCATAACTATTTTCTATTGAACTATAGGCAATATCTTAAAAAGTAATTTCAGTCATATTAAACAGTATTGACTGATTTAAATTTACATGGTGCAGTAGATCTTCTGGACAAGTTCATTCCACATTTCTCTCGAAGTTTCCAGGTTTGAATTAGTAAACCGGTCCGTAATAGAACGTTTATAAGCGTGAAACATAGTTGCAAGTTTCGCTGCACGAAATTTGTTACTGTTAACTTCGTTCATAGTGCCTACATATGTTCAAATGTATATTTACTTATTATTATAGCAGTTAGTAATATAATTTGAGACACATTATAACTTGCACACCCATTTTATCGCGAGACTAATACGCCGCTTTACCCTTCATTTAATGTAGTATTGTATACATAGTGTATATATTTTTATTTTTTTAATTTATTCCTTTTCCTCACAAGTTGTATTGATTTTTAATTCACATACAACCGCTTTTGAAAATGATAATCACCGCATATTTTTCTCCAGGATTTTTGCACAACAAATGAATAAATTCGTTTTTTACTGTGTATGAAGTGCAGTATCGAACCTTATATCTTTGTAATGAACCATAGTTGGAAATTTGCGACAAGCATACACTTTACAAATACTAGTTTATTTGTCGAAAGTATGCATGCAATTTAATTATTTCCGTACTATTAATTTATAAAGAATACAAGATTTATAAATTTAATGAAAGATGTTTAGTTCGTTTGCGATATCTTGTATTTGGCAGACGATATTAAAGAAGCAATCCAATAAAACGTTATTAATAAAATCAAACCTCAAAACTGTTATTATTATTTTTCAGAGAAAATTTCTATCATTTCTAATGATAATAAAGTGTTGATAGGCTAGGTATAGTGTGTTTCAAAATAATTGCACATTGACAAAGCTTCGTGTTTAGTGGGCAAATCCATCACAGCGGGATGTACCTTAGAGGATGGTACTACCAAAATTTTAAGGAACAATGTAGCTATGAACGGTATATTTACAACAAATATTATGAATATTGAAAAGTGAAAAAATGTAAATACGACCCAATATTTTTAGCCCTGTAATCTGCTTAAGAAACCAATTTCTCTGAGGGTCTTCAGGAATCATGTGCAATTATTTTGAAACATTCTATAACTACATAATAATTATGACATGATCACCACTTATTGAAGAAAAAAATTAGATAAGACATCGAAATAAAAATGTACAAATTATTACAAACGTAACGTAATATGTATAGATAAATCATGTTTTACAAATATCAGAACATATTAAAATGTTCCGTCATATATTTAATGAAAGTTTGTATTTTACATAATACACGTGACTGTGTGTGCGTGTAAAAATATGGCAACATCACCGATAAATTTACCCTGAATCATCTGATTTAACAGCAGAGATAATAAATTTGAAAAATCATGGAAAAATTAATAGAATTTGCGTCAGTTCTATATAGATCAGTCCACCCAGTGTGCTATGTGCTGGCATGTGGCAACAAGTGAATCGGCGTTAACTTGATCCGCATTTTGACCTTCCAGTGTGTATTTACACGTTGTTTCCAAAATTAAACTTATATATATTTTTTTCAGTCGCGTTGCAATTTTACCAAACGTTGCCATATACAATGATGACCCTGATGTACAAACAATGTAACCTCGAGATTAGTTTGACGTCAACTCAGACCTTATTTTGTTATAAAGCCAGTTTTACAAATGTATCTCTGCACTGCGGAAATATGGTACGATGTTAAAAATAGAAAATAAACGATACAGAAAAAAACGTTGTATTGAGACATCGAACCGAATAATAGGAAATTTATAACGCAACAATATAACCTTACCATGCCATGCCGGTGTATTTTTTAAAAGACAAATTATCGTGTTTTTGCATGTATACTTAGTAACAGTTAATGGTTGACTGAATGTTGCCACCTTGCACATAGGTGGAGGGATCGGACTATAAGTTTATTTATTTACACGCACTTGTGTGTGTGCCGCGTGACTGTTGGCTGCAGCAAGTAGCATGCCTCCGTCCGTCACGTGTACTTAGGTGCGTGTGCATATTAGCTGTAAAAACAATACTCCATTATGGTATTTACTAGCAAATGTAAATATAGTGATACGGAAATTTTAATGGTAATTTAACTGCAAATATATCGTGCTATTAATATAATTTAGAGATGTGTACTCTATAGCTGAGGTTGGAGGTTCACAATAGAATTTTGAAATAAGCCAGAAGACTTTTCATTAAAGTTAATGTGAATGGTATTTAAGTTAGTTTCTAAGGACGCTCCACAAAACTAAAATTCGGTTCAGTGGAAACATTTCAGAACCGAATTAACTATAATAATTTTTAAATAATAATATCTTGCGCTCGCCATGTACCTCTCGCCGCCTACCAATTGTTATTTAAGAATAAAATATTAATAAAGACAGTATACATTTTTTGCGAATCTACCCACCTTTAAAAAGTTTGAATACCCCTGGTTTAGACAATAGCTCTGTCATGTAAACAAAGACCACACGTGCCGGTTTTTCATATTTACAAATTATTTCAATGTATTCTTTTCAGAATTGTCCAGCATTGTTTTCTGAAGTAAAATTATGGTATAATACTAATTACAAAGTAATAACCTACTGATTATTTTTATCTACTATATAAATATAGCATTTTTACAAATAAATATAAATATATTATCACTGTTTGTCGGTGACTGAGTATTCGACAGTAATCAACCATTATAGATAACAAATACCATGATAGTACAAATGCCCCGTGTATTGAGCAAAATGTTGTAAATTAGAAATGAACATTTGAAAGCACTATTACTTTACTAATTGATTAGATTTGAAGTGAAATATTCGTTTCATTCAGGAAACCGAATAAATTTATAAACAATTTATAATTTTTATTGCTCTTTGTCATGTCTTGTTTGCTCATTATAGGAAGATAGTTTTTAGGTAAAAATATGTTATTGCACAAAAATGATTAAATAAGACCTGATGGATGTTCTCTTATTTAAAGTCAAATTTTCCAAGTTAAAAGATACATTTCCTCGTTATGGTACGAAAAATGCGGCAATTGTTAATGAATTGATATCAGATCGTATCTCCTATGTCCGTAATTAACTACAGTTGTGTTGTATTTAGATGTATGTATATTAAGTTTATTTTTGAATTCATACCTAGTTTCTGTACTAATTATGTATTTTTTCTAGTGATCCAAATGAAATTTTTAGTAACCGTTCATAAAACCACATTAAATTTCTGTATTTAATATATTTTCTTGACATTTTTTATATTCCTCGCGTATTTTCATATCTAGTTCTAAATAATAATCTCCATAATATTTTGCCAGACGAAATTTATGTACAAAACAAATGAACTGCAGTAAACAGTGCAATGTGTATATTATAATGAGTTCGTGTACTTTACAAATAGCTTTGCATGATAGATTAGAATAAATAGTTAGCATATCTGAGGTGCGCGTGCTTACCTGTGCGTGTTTCTGCAAATGCACAGGATGCTGTATGGTGACGGGTTAACGTGTATCTATTTCAGCTCTATATTACATGTATGACGTACTGTCTGCATTCCGTCTTACACTGAATGTTGTACGGGTCATGTGCGGGTTAGTGTACTTCACAGTAGTTCGTAACCCATGTACGTCACACATCGCTCGAGAATAGAGACAGTCGCCAGGGAAACGTTACTTCCTTTAGTCTCATACAAGACACTTTACTTTTTTTGTCAACATTACTTCTACATTGTATACCATAATCAGTTAAATTCTGATGGTGGTTTCTTGCGTGTGATAAATATTATGGAAGAGATACGGAATGGAACAGAGAAACGGGCAATTGTAAAAGCCCAGTTTTGATTTTATCATTTGAAAGTGTATGGTATGATATTTTTTGATGATGAAAGATGATATCTATCAGGTAATTTCCAACTACGCAGACATTCAACTTGTGTGTCACGTATATTTAGCATAGCACGGTATACGGATAAGGAATGGTCACATTGATTTTGAAATGATGCGGTTACTAAAAATCAGTTTATAATAACTAATAGTATTTCATCTTGTGTAAAGCATATGATTTCATTAAGTAGAAGCTATTTCATTAGTCAAAATCATTGTAATCATGATGTAGTTCTCTTTTATTAATGTATTCAACAAATATAAACCAATGATGCTGACAAATGAAATAGCCACTAAATAGCAAATTATATAGGAAAGTATGTCGATAATCACAATAATCCCCTCTCTCTTTCACAACCCAGAGAAATTGTCCCTTTTCATTGTCCTAAACTGTATGTAGCAATTTGTACGTTTCACTCATTATACTATTTACAATTTTTCAGTAAAATATTCATTTAATTTTATTAATAATCCACATGACCAAAGTTAGAAGACTATGTCAAAATAAACAAACTATTTAAGGTAACATTAAATGTAGAATAAAACTTTTCCATAATATGACATGTAATTAATGATATCTCCAAGTCATTTAATATCTATAACGAAACAATATATACCTACGTTTATGTATACTAGTATATTTCCTTTCATTACTTAATTATATATTTAGAAATTGATTGACAAATTAACGTTCTGTTGCTTCCGACAGATATCAGATAGTAAGAAGAAATGTGTTAATACATATTCATAACTGCCAGTTCAGTGACTTGTCAGATCAGAGTACCGCTTCACAATACAATGTTATATAAATGTTACAATTGATAACGTAGGTATTGTCACTCGACAGCAACAAATGCGTCATGTGCCAGTTATAAATACCAGTGTTATACATTGCTTTCAGTAGTTTCATTTATATTAATTCAAAATTTAAACTCTGACCCAAGGTTGAGTATAATTTTTTAAAATAAATTACTCACGTAATCGTAGTTTATTACTACTGGTACCAATAGTTTTTGTGAAAATGTAATGCTGAAGCTTTTTTTATTATACCTAATTTCAGCAAAATTACTTTTTGTCAGGGAAATAAATAGCACGGAAACAATTAAAATATTATTAGATATAAATATAGCAAATAGCAAATAGTGTAAAACAATTGAAGAGGATGGTAAAAAACATTTTCTACAGAATTATTTTTATTCCATAGAAGCATACTTATCATATTAAGTACTTATCTCATGTTAATTACTGTACTAAAAATATTATTCCGTAAAGCAATGATTATTACGACGTGTTTATATCGATGTATCGGTCACAAACCAATAAATATTATTATTATATACAGTGGGTAGCTGTGGTAAACTGTCATGGGCTGGATTCCATATATCAACCAATCCTTGTTCTATATTAATGAGGAACGATACCCGGTCAAAAACAAATTGTTAACTTAAAAGTATCACACTTTGACGATTATTGATTCGTGAATCCTGCTCTGATGCGAGCCCATTGATAAAATATTTACAGTCCACTACTGTGTATAATAAACTTACACGATTTGTCCAAGGTTGTTGTTAAATATAACTGTTTTTTTCTAAATTTAAAGTAAGTAAACTATAGACTATACTCTAATTAATAATATTATTGAGCCATGACGTAATGAGACCTTGATTACGTCCATACATAATTATTGGTTTTCTTTAAACGCTTACGCACATTTAAATTTTTCTCAGTTAAAATTGGGACAAGAATAGAAATTACAATAATCACTGAATATATTTCGTATCATGAATTAAAAATTGTATTTTAAATATGCAGACCATGTGTATGCGCATGTTATTCAAATTTTCTTTATAACTGGCAACGTGCACAACATTGATTTATGTAGGTCAGTGTTTGTTAAGCCGTAATGTATGTAATATGAATCCTACCCTAGGAGTGAACAGGATTAATTCTTCATATTAAATTAACCACAATTTACGTGATATATGTATATATTTATGAGTAGGAATTTATTCATTTGTGTTCGTAATGTAAATCTATACCTATAATAATAGTTATATAACATGGGTGGCCAGATTTTTTGCAGTACTTACCTACCTGAAAATATTGGGAGCCGCACCTAAAGTTCTTCGTATAAAAATAAACATTTCTTTTCTGAATCATAATATATTTATTTTGACAATTTTTATATATTTATTACAGTTTTTTATTTACTCTTTACTAGTTGAAGGTTTATGAATTTGTGATGTTGAAATTAATTTTTGATAATCAGGTTGATAATTAGAAATTAAACTTCTTATTAATTCTTTTAGATCTTGGTTGGTCTGTGAACCGAACTTCGATTTAATCAATTTCTTGGTTGTACATTGATTCAACATCATATGTCGGTCTAAAAATTAACAGTAAACGATATGCTGCATTTTTTATATTTTTGTACTTAATTGTTGGTACACATTTCTAAAATTCATTGATTGATTTTTTGATTCATGTAACATTTGGAGACCTTCATCTTCTTGTATCTCACTTAATTCTAATTCTCCTGATTTGTTTTGTTATATGTATAAATAATATATGTATGTATATACATATATGCGGATGTATTTCATACAGAGCTATCTCATATATACGAATATAATATTAGGAAAAAGTTACTGATGCATATTAATAGACAGATTATATTAATTCTTGTATATTAATAGAAAATATGTCGTAGAAGACTGATTTTATTTACATACCTGTTATTCTGGTCATACAGAATTCTCGGTAACACATGTGATGACAAATTATAGTTGGTCTGACACTTCCCCGGATGCGGTATGGTTAGAACCTACAACCTTAAAATTAATTCTTCAGTAAACGTGTAAACACAATACCTACGTATAGTATGTTTCAAAATAATTACACATGACTCCTGAAGATCCTCAGAGAAAGCGGTTTCCTAAGCGGATTTGAGGAGTTTAAGTATTGGGCCGTATTTACAATTTTCTAATGTACAAGTCGATGTGCAATTATTTTGAAACATACTATATGAAATAACACGTTTCTTCCAAAGAAAAGGAATTTATGTTTACTATAAAAATAATCCCAGATTTATATTATTATGGCATTGTTTGATTTTTGATTATCAGTTTTAAATTTCTATTCTTTAATTTTGTTAAAATTTTTGTCATTACGTCTTCAGATACACTAATATTGATATAGAAAATTATATCAATTTTTGCAAGAATTATGTCATCATAAATGACGATAGTAATTTATAAAAGAAATTTTATTTTTTACCCATAACTATTGCAAAAAGTTATACATAAAAAATTATTGAAATAGTTAATCAGCATTTGACCATATTGAGTCATGTTTTACCTGTCGTGTACGCAAAAATGTTCTCAGTAATTATCATTACTCACTATTTTCTCGTGATCATATAACAGTGTTAGTCATTTTACTACTTTTTTAAACTTACTTTCTAATAGGATCATTTATGGTTTTGTTACACATTTAGAATAAAAAGTCCACAGTTAAGAAAATACGAATCAATGCTCTTGCTGTCTACTACACAATGGAAATTGAAAAATTATGCATAACCTGTGTTAATATTGTACAATGAATTTATGGATTGGTGATATTTATATTTTTTGATAAATTTTAAAACATAATAACAATATGAGTAATAATAAAAATACAGATTTTTTTTCTTAATGAAGCTTTCGTCAAAACAGAACTTCATAGAAAGTAATCAGAATTCAGACATCTTTTGTAGCGTATGACATCGTTATTTTTGTATTTTGCAAATTTCATTCAACGTAATATATTTATTGAAAAAAGTAATACATTTTAAAATCTTAATCTCTCACAGAATAATGTGGATTCTTCGAATATGATTTCATTTGAATCTTTATATCATGGAGTTGTATTGATATAATGAATTGCTTGTGAACATTGGAAATATTTAAGAATGGATCAGAACGTTTTATTAAAATCGGAGGATCGTATATTAATATATGAGAAAAAACTCTAAAATTTTGTGTATCCTTTAAAAAAATAAAGTAAATTTGTAAGGAATTACGGCCGTTTAAAAGTACATGTATTGTTTTTAATGTTTTTATGTGATAATTTATTCACTATGTGTGTCTAAAATTAAGGTACACTTTACTTAATTATCTTTATCGTAATGCAAATTGTACGTGGAATATGCGAGTTGACAAATAATGTCAATGCAAATTCAAATTAGTCGTGGTATGAAAACAATGATTCATTGTTTTTCATTCATTCATTATTCCTTTATGTTTGAAAATAACTGAAAATACATGAATGTTTCATTATGTGACGTTTACAGTATAAAAATTTGCTCATTGTCGCAGTAGAATAATTTCATTATGCAAGTGATTCACTTGTTTTTTTCAGCTTGTTTTTATTAATCACAATTTACATAATTATAACAGGTTAGTGCTTTAATATAAAATTAATATATTTGCTACATATCATTTACGTGGATATATAAATGTAATATTTGTTTGTTGTACAGCAAATATTTGTTGAAAAATAGTGTATCTATCTCAAGTAGCAAGATTAAAGTATTTATAAGGTCCTTAAAGGGAGTTGCCAGCTCACACCAGGACAGAACCTACAGTTTATTGTGGAAGGCGAAACAATGTCCGAGGTGGGAATTGAACCTGTGTCTATACATATAAAAAAGTATGTACGTTTTTTAATCAGCCAATTATGAATATTCTTCCGTTTTCCTCTTTTCTATTTATCGTGATTCTTAAGTGTAATTTATAAAATTTAATTCACGTTTGATATGTATTAATATGCTTAATATTGTTATAAAAAATTGCATGCATATTCAAGAAAACATGAAAATTTATTTGTAATAAACATCTTGCGGATCTGAATGAACTCATCCTTATAGAGAAATACAGTGTGTCAGTTTCGCGTAGAATGTGAATCATAAAAATAATTTGACAAGAATGTACTAAAGCAGAGTGTCAGCATATGTGTCACATTTTGACTTTTGCCAGTCGGACAAGATATTTATTCATTTTTCCAAAATCTGGCGAGCAGTGAGCGATAATTTTCAATTAACATTCTCAAAATTGTTTCAACTCCCGCATACTGCAGCATAGTAAATGTAACCATATCATAAAAGTATTAAATAAAACAATTAATTTTAAATTCTATTGCCTCAGAATTTTTATTCTCTTACATAAACATAGATAGTACCAATAAAATAATGTATTTTTTGTTAGTCATTTTATAAGTGTAGCTTACTGATCATAATCTTATAAACAAACTAATAAAGTAGTGATTGTCTTTTTTCTAAACACTAAACAAACAGAGAATGGAAGAAAGAGAAAGAGAGAGAGAGAGAATAATGATTAACAGATTAGTCGCATACATAATGGAGGACAGTCGGATAGGATTGCGGGTGCTGTACGGGTAGAAGAGAAAGGTGGGACGAGACCAGGTTGTAGAATTTGCAGGTAATGAACCCTGCATGGAGATTAGAGACAGTTTGACGTCAATGGTGGCATTCTCACACACCCACCGTCCCGCCTTCCTTTTCCGTCTGCGCGCCTTTATCATGCCTTGGCGATCGAAATACACGCCGTTATGAAATATTAATATTATACGTGTCAACATGACAGATGTCATTGTTATTGTGTGAACACCTGGTGGTAATATGTCCCCAAATATAATATCGATCTCTGATTACTTGACATTTAATTGGGTAAGAAAATGAAGTATACAGTTAGTTTATTTGAGAAGTAAGAAAGCAAAATGTGACTTTGTTAATGCATTTATTATAAGTCCGTTTTCTTAAGATTTCGACCTGATGTAATTATATGTACATGTAAATAATTAATATTATTTAATAACACAGAAATAATTGATCATAATGGTGAAACTAAAGATTCAAACAATATAAAGTAATGATTAGTTAAAAATAAATAAACTTACAAAATATGTACTAATTTTGTTATGTAATGGATATGAGCGAAATAATGAATATACTCCAAAGTTAAGATCTAAAATTAGTCTTCTAAGGTAGTGTTTTTGTGTAATTTTTTTTCTCGTGTTACCTGGAATTTTGTATGATACTTCAAGCGAAATATTTCAAAGCTAAAACACGACAAACTAAATGCCAGCAATAATGCTACCATATAAATGCATTGATTCCAGCTAGAAGTAGAACTTCTGTACAAAACTAGATAAACTCAAATTTTCATTACAACATGTTACTTTAAATTACATCTCTGGTTCTTATTCTTATTGTTACTTCTTTTTATGTGAATTTTTATTTGTCCAGCTGTATAACATAAATTAGCCAATAAAAATGCATGCACAATGAAGCATTTCTAAGAATTTTAAATTACCTATTGTATAACTTGATTTGGGTAATGCCGAAAGATTTTACAATTTGAAAGTTATAGCAAATTTTGAGCTTCGTTTGAATAACTGTTAAGATACAAAACGTGAGAAAAGTCACGTACAACCATAAACAAAAATATGAAAAAAAGGTCTAGAAATAATCGTTGCATTTGAATGGAAATCTCAACAGAGAGGCGGACCAGACATATAATTATTCGATACAAACGTCGGATTGGTCTGGTTGAGAGCCGGTCAAGGACCGCTGCAATAATTATTAAAAATTGATTTTATGGCATAATATCGTTTTGACAGAAAAATCTTGGATACATTTTACCTGCATAGCATTACTGTACGAAATACTGCTTGTATATATTATCATCTATCTAAAATACAATATTAGTAAATTCCTAAATTGATTCGCAATAAATGTAGACCTGGTTTCATGCTGCAAATGCGTACGGTATTAATTACTCCAAGAATGTAGTTTAATTTAAACTAGTTTGAAAATTGAAATATTCTTCTTTAAAATGTTAATATTTTTAATAGACATTTAAAAACACCTAGTTTTTCTTTCATTCATACATTAGTAGCGTAATTACTAAGCAAAATTTTTATGTTTCATACGACACAAATCAAAGTTCGTAATACGCAAATCCATTACTTATGAGTGAAACGCATTTGTGTATTGACGTTCGATATTTACCTGCATGATTCATGAAACTGAATCATTGTTTCTTAACATAAAATTTATGATTTTGCACACTCTGCGTATCGAATTGTTTATTAATTAAAAAAAGTCGTTACTAAAAACGATATCGCAGTAATAAATATTCTTAGTTTTGATAATGGCTATGAGCAAGAAGGCATTTTTGTTTTTTATTTCCATTGGCAAGTTATTATTATGGAACTTTCATGTTTTGTAAAATGTATCGTCTTGTATTGTTCATGTTAAATTTTTTGTCCGTTATTATTTTGAGAATAATGCACACGTGTCTAGTATTGTATAAAACCGGATATATACCATATTTAATTTTTATTTCCTTATTTATTACCTTATTGGTTCCTAATTCGTTATGAATCAAATCGCGATTAAAACCCATCAATGATGTCTTAAGTGTTTCGTGTAAAATGATTCAGCAAGAATCAAACAGAATATTGACTACGGCAATCTCATTTTTCCTTATTGCTTCCTAATCTGTCATCAGTCAAATTATTTATTAAAATCTATCAATGATGTGTTGAGTATGATATATCAGTTTGGACTTACCAGATGTCCTACTTTCTGCTTAAATTTTTTACTGACTTTTCCTTTTAGTTGAATATTTGTATTTATACGAAATAAAATACTTAAAGATGATATACATATGTAGTTGTTTATGACCAGTGTTTTACTTTTGCGAGTTCTTGGAAACCATAAAACCTGAAAAGTGTTGATCGTTCATCTAAACGACCAAACTCAGTATTCGAATCTAATCTATTTATTGGTTTATAAACTTCAGGAGTTGAAGGATCTTGTGCTGTGGATTGGATTGAGATATACAGTAGACACTCGATACTGTGAACATCGGGTAACGAAAATTCTGGATAACGTGAACAATTATTTTCATAACCTTGATGGCCGTATAACGTAAATAAACCGATATTCGATAACGTGAATATCATAATTAGAAGAATCTGGAATTAATTATAACATTACATAATTATTACATATATACATTAAATCACTAAATGATCTGAGAGAAAAAGCTGCAATGCAAAAAGTCAATAAACATAAAAAACAAATCAAAATTTCAGATTATTTTTAAAAGGCATAATTTTTTGTTACAAGGAAGTACATTACATGTATTCGTATATGCACGTATACTATACATACATAGTTTCTTATATTAAATATAATTGTTAATCTATTGACCCAATGTTCATAATAAACACGTATTTATATGCGTAACATATTATTTGTGCAATAGGATCATATAGTTTTAAACATAAAATTAGCCTCTCGTCAACGTGAACAAACCGTTAGGGTGAACGCTATCTGTTTGATTTTGTTCACGGAATCGAGCATCTACTGAATGAAATTTTTTTTTATTTCGTAAAAAAGTTTGATATCAATCCGTCCTAAATGCATGGGTGAGTGATTGCTTTTTTATTGGTTCTGAATTCCTCACCATGCAAATGTTACTCACTAATAGCTATCAAGGTTCTTGTGTGTTATGTCAATTTGGATTTACCAGTTGTCCTACTTTCTTCATTCATATTTCATTGCTGGTACTCTTATTTAAAGTAATGGTAACTAGTAAATGGTTCAGATGTGATACAAAATACTTAATAATTTATAACAATATGATTATATATAGTGGAATCCGCTTATAATGAACCCTGAAGGGATCAGGAATTTGGTTCACTATAAACGATTGTTCACTATGACCGAAACACATTCTTTTTTCAAATTTTTATTGGCATTATATTCTACTCATACATGCATATATATAT